>JAQGAP010004331.1:0-10653 GCA_034697805.1 Orchesella bifasciata
GACCAGTTGAAAATAACTTCCCCAATTACGCAAAACTTGCATTTCGAGAAAAAGTTGGCCTCCATAAATCATAGTGCGGCGTTGAAGTTAGCTATAAACAAAACACGACTGGGTATCAACTGCTTCAATACTTTAAAATTGACTTTATGTTGCCTTTACAGGCATTTACTTGTTTTAATTACCTACGACTAATTAAAAGCGCGTCCCAACTTCTGCACAATGCAAAATATCCTACCATTAGCTCTATCTTACGATTTTGGAACCTTTTTTGAAAGTTTTATGTTTGAAGCGTATTTGAGATGTTTTTTATGTAATCGGGTCTGCCGGATACGATAAGACTACTCTCAGACTTGGCAAATGGATAATTTTAAAGTTATAAAGGCACTTTAGCCAAAAATGGCTCATTTTGGTGTACTTTTTTAGTAAAAGTTTTCCTGAGATTTTGTATACAAACAATTACAATCCATTGTTCAATAGCATGTATACCTGACCATCTGAGGAACAATTTGGTCTTTATATCATGAAAATTGGTTTGCGCAAACGTAAGAAAAGTTTTCTTGAATGTTTAAAACTATTAGTACTCAATTGGTCAAAAAAATCCTAAGCCAAAATTTCATTAAAACAATTGTAAAAAGTGATTCATAAACAACAGTTTTCAAGTTATAACGTCTCATACTACTATTACCACAGGTATTGGCACAGAAAACGATCACCATTGACATTTCCAAATTTTATGTACAAAAATCTCTCAAGGTTAAAAACTGAGAAACTTTAGTTTGCGCAAACCGATTTCTATCATATTAATTTCAAATTGTTTTTCAAAAAGTCAGGTAACATTGCTATTAAACAATTGATTGTAATTGTTTGTATACAAAATCTCAGGAAAACTTTTACTAAAAAAGTACACCAAAATGAGCCATTTTTGGCCAAAGTGCCTTTATAACTTTAAAATTATCCATTTGCCAAGTCTGAGAGTAGTCTTATCGTATCCAGCAGACTCGATTACATAAAAAACATCTCAAATACGCTTCAAACACAGAACTTTCAAAAAAGGTTCCAAAATCGTAAGATAGAGCTAATGGTAGGATATTTTGCATTGTGTTCTGTAGAAATATTTGCAAACAGTTACTTGATATTAGTGGGAACTATGATTATAAAAGTATGACATTCAAATTTTATATCAAAATCGAGTCGAAAATGCAACTTTTTTATCGTAAGCCCAGCACATCTAGAAAACACCAATTATAGCGGGCTGATGGTTGTTCTTTTGGGTTGTTAATGCTTAGTTTTAAATAGAAAAATGAATGACTTGGTAAATCAAATCCATTAAGATTTAAAAGCCAAAATTTCATGCCCAAAACCAATATTGCCATCAACACTCATACAACTAGGACAACGTGTCCCTACCGTTGGAAACATGTGGTTCACCAACGACATATGGACTCGGCGGGATCGGATTGTCAATGACAGTTACAGGTTCTTACACAAAAATGGTTTTTCCTGGTATTTTTTCATATGACGTAATGTACACTAAAACTGTCAATGAATGAAGACCCATCTATAGTTTCTTTGGAAAGCACATAAAAACTGAATATATGACGAGAACATCTAAATAGTGCTATTTTAATTTTGGGGGAAAATTAGCCAACAAATTTGGTTGACAACTTTCACTACTTTTCATCCCAGTGTGCTAACGTGCAAAATTTGGAGTAACCCGGTTACTAAATGTCGGTTAATAATAATTCAGACAAAGACGGTAAACCAGGAAATTGTTATTACATTTCGCTACCTCTTAAACCGTGCAATCACATTAATATAATTTAAGAAAGTCATGCATCTCTATTAAACTCTCAAAACTTGATAATAAGTGAAAAGCCTAACTGTGCTCTACCATGCTTTTGCTCATTTTGAAGAGTAAAGATTGACAAGGATTACAACTTATGCATTATAAGAGTATGACACGGTTGTGTACTTATACAATCCAATAATATATCATTCATCAACCATTTAAAATCGTTGAAGATTACTTAAAAACTAAAACTAGTAAAATGAGTAGCTGAAAATTAATATTATGGGTGTTTTAATAGGTTTTGATGTACATATTTAAATATTATAATCGCTTAATGTATCTTTATTTACTCACTCGTTTTTGAATTCCCGTCAGTTATCCAGACATTCACAAAAAGTGAAAGAATAACTACAGAATACTGTACTATTTTCATATTGGGTTAAAAAACAAGGACATTAGAAACACTTAACGGATATAGGAATTCCTTGCGTAAGTCCGCTAAAAGCTACAACTTGAGTGCAACAATAGCAAACAGGCAAAGTAATCCAAACAGTTTATGAGCCCCTTTTGAATCTCAACTTTACTTGGAGGTTCACAACAAAACTTACTGATGACGATTTTTCCACGAAACTGTCTGATATTTGGCAATAACACCTGCTAATATTTATCACCCATTCATATAATCGCATTCGTCTATTCGATTCGAAGCCTTTTAATGCAGGAGTAACATATTACGCGAAAACGCAGGATAGCAGTTGAACGTAACGGTATAGAAAATGGGATTTAAACTGGTTTAACCAGGGCAGAATGTCTGAATCTAATTTTCAATTGATGTTAAAGGATGTCATCGGCCCATATATATTGTTTTTCGTTGTAAAACCCTGCATGAATGCCTTTCGTTAGCCAAAGCGTATCTCTAGTAAAATATTAATTTCTTTCGAAAAACTGCTGAAATTTTATAGGTCACTTTTGAAGTTTGAGAGCTATTACTCATTTCAGTCCAGAGTAAGTTCCAAAGACTAATGCAGAAAGAGTGAAAATGAAGCATATAATTTTTCAAACATCCTGTGCAAATAGTTTATTGCAAACATCAAACTGAAGAATTCTATGCCACATTCCAAGTTTGCTATCACAGCATCAAGCTGCATTAGCTGCAAACTGATCAAAATCTTCTTAATCATGATTTAAAATGGTGGGGGTGTTTTGAGATATATGTATTAACGAATAGAGAAGCAGGAATGCTGGTGCTTGTGTTGAGAATAAACATAAAATGCGCTTATATTAGCCAAAATCTTGTAGGATAAAGCGAATAAGGAATGCCGCGTTAAATGTGAACCGAAGCAACAGTGTAGTAACAAGAAGTAACCAAACCTTTTTCTGTGCCGAGAACGTTTTAAATTCTTCTATTAAAAGATAGGGAGCGTTGAAAAACAGGTTTTCTTTGAAAACTCGTTGAATATGAATAAGTGGTTTCCTCCCTGGTTTGCAACAAATGAACATCGCAGTTATTTCATCTGATTGAAAACTTGAACACAGTTTTCAACAGAGGATACTGGATTGGAATAGGATTGTGTTGTTAGCCAGTACTGTAATATGTGTGATACTTACATGCTGATATGAACGGCTGAGTACAGGTAGTTTTCTCTTTCATTTGCAAAATTGGACGTTGTTTTCATCCTATGTGGTTGGAGTGTTGCGTCTAGAAAAACGAGTGGCTTCTGTTGTCTTCCAAATAATTAGAGTATAGTATGCTACGTATCTTTCTCATTTTATGTTTAACTGCGCCAATGATTTAGAAACGCGATGTGTTGAATCGAAAACTTCATCGCTTCCGTTTGCGTTCAATGTCAGGCTCACTGTATATGTAGGTGTTGGAAATGAAAAAAGGAAATGGAAAAGCATGACAGTTTTTCTTGAGTCCAACTTTAACACCTTGCCGCTATTTGTAGGATAAAAGTACGATCATATATCACAAACTCTTCCGAAGTAGAATGCACTTTAATTTATGTCCGCAATATATGCAATAGAGCTTCATACATATTTTTTGCATATTGAATTAAAAAACAAACATGAAACATGCAAGACTTTGTTGGCCAATTGGTTTAACTTCCGTTTGACTCGTATTGTTCTTCAAATTCGTCCACTACTTGATTTCGGATATTCTACTAGTAATAGATGTGCTTCGTAAATGAAAAATATCAAAAAATATATAAATATATCCAAAAATGTTGGTCGTAATCATTTTCCGACTTGCCAACTTTGCGCATCTCCTTCTTATGAACTGTTGATATGAGATTGCAGATAGACGCATAAACGTTTTGATAGCGTCTTTTGAATTATTAATTCGTAACTAACTTGTACCTCACTTGCTTGGCTTTTCGAAATGGTGCTCAAAAGCTACATGAAAACAAAGCAAAACAAGTCAGTCATTTATGAACTTCGAAGGTGGTTTGGTATCTGGTTACTCTCTTTGTCCGAAAAAATTCATGCTCGCCATCGTCATAAAAATTATACTTATATAGGAATTCACTGCTTTATTTAGGATTTGTCATCTCAAGAGGCAAAATTTTTGTACTATGCAACACGGAAAGTTTTTCATGAAGTTTGTTATGGCATTTACATAACTGCTTTTCAATGCACAACCATATCCATCATGATTATCATGAACAAGCAATTTTATAACTTAAAGTTTCTGTACATCCTGGAGCATTCCGTAATTTAGCTAGGTGAAATAATTACATAGGAAAAATGTGAGATCGCTGCTTTCTGACGTCCAATCCAGTGTGACGCTAAAAACTACTTCGGGTTTAAAACAGTGAAGTATTCATTGTGGGCTTTCAAAGCTCATTGCATGTCTTTATGTTGGAAAAACATGCACAAATATTATTTACTCCGCTGGATTTACAAAAATAGTTATGATATTGATATTGAGGGTTAGAAAATACGACCCAATTGCTCAAAAAATGAAAGACGAATTAAAATGGTTCTTTGTTGAGGAAATGTATGAATTTAAGGTGCTATCGCAGATGTTTAATTTTTGTAAGCAAGACAATGTACCCTATTATAGAAACTATTTTTGTTCTCTAGATGAGGCTCACGTATACGAAACTAGGAATAAAAGCAAATGTACGTATTTGTTCACCCACAAGTTGAAGGTTGGTACGCGAGCGTTCCAATATAAAGCTGTACAGTTGTGGAATCGATTGCACGATAGTATTCGACAATCGGAAAATATAATTAATTTCAAAAAACGACTTTCGAATCACTTATTATCAAAATAAAAAGTATTTCAAATGGAAATGTAAATCTAATTCAATTGATATTTAAATTTGTAACAATTAACTAGTTTCTACGAATAATATCCTACTTAGTAGGGCCATCTACTGTAAAAGATTGTAATTGTAATTTTTTGGAACGTAAATAATAAAGACGTATAATAATAATAATAATAATAATAATAATAATATTGGAATTCAATTTAAATATATTGGAATGAAATTCATCAGCTAATATTGAGGTTTTATTTTTAGTAACGGCAATAGCCTGTTTTTGATGATGATGATGGTAGGCTTTTGGAGAACCATTTGGAGTTTGAACATTGAACACAGCTTTTCTGCAACCATCATTTATTGCGAGCACGAACATGCCACAAGCAGATATATTTCCAACCAAGTTAACTACCTATTGCATTGTCTACTTCACAACATGCATAAATCACGTTCCTTTTCAGTGGTCATAGTCGGGTGTCAATAATATTGAGCATTCATCTGGAAAACAAGGCAGAAAACTGACTGACTTTGAGCTCATGACTTTCATGTGGTGATATTGAAGCCACTGAAAGCCAAGAAAGATCTTTAGCCTGCTCTCTAAACACTTTGTATCATCAGCACTAACTTGTTATATCTTTTCAACTTACTCACGCCACGTCATGAAAAACGCTACTGTCAGAATCTGCTGTCATAAAAGTAATTGCAATTTACAAAGAAGAATAATCAATTTTGTGAAACTATTTTGTGCGAAAGAAATTAGAAAATGAATATGTTTGAAGTCGGCTGACCCACGGCACGGAAATGATTCATTTAATAAAATTAAAATCTAGAGCTAAAAAGAGAGTGGTTTACATTGAATGGTATCAATCCATTTCCATCATATAATTCCCAATGGGATAATATTCATTCCCCTTGCCTTACATTCAAATCTTTGCTAATGATTTGCAGCTTGAGAATCTGATCTGGCCTACACACTCTTTGCACTCATGTCTGGAAGGAACTCGCATTTACCAACATATCAATCATGCAATGATAGTCTTGTCTGTTTAAATTTGTACGGTCGACATATAGATATCGCAAAAATGTTTGATGATATTCACGAAAAAGGAGTTTTACTTAAAAAACAAGACTGGATCTCAGTTGGGGGTCATTTATTAAGCAAAACATCTCCTCACTTCTCGTTTCTGTGTAGAATGAATGGATCACGGGATTCAAAAGTAGTGTGATATAGGCAGATGCTTCCATGTACAATGTTCAACGAACTGCATATAACGCAAACAAATTCAAGGGGATATTTAATTTTTAGAATGGAGATGCAATAATTGTGCAACACTGTTTTTGACCATCTTCATCATGTACAGGTCGTGGTTGAATACCAAACGCTTGGGTTAGGATTCAGAAGCAGAACAGAGTTTGCGACGATGGGATGGGAATACAAACATTTATTTTCCATCCCATCCTCTCGTAAAAAATTGTGGAGAAAAAACAGAATAAGCTCCAGTTTTTCAGGTAATGATTATTTATAAAAAATTCAATGTGTAGTATCAATATCCTTTCGAAAATCGTAGCAGTTATAAACCTGAGAAAAGTAGCACTACTTGTGAATTCGCATTGAAATGTGCACCAAGTCTCGTTTTTAAGGCACCATAGGCCACATCATCATCAATCATTGCGTTTCGTAAGTTTTTATTAACAGAGTTTTATTTCTTTCTGGTATAAAATTATATTTGAGTGTGATTTAAATTGGGCAGCGACAACTGTTGGGACTGCTAGGCATGCAAATAAATATGTTTAATTATTGTGAACGAAAAAACAGTTTGTTTTTAAAGCAAGAAATAAATCGACAAAGCGCAAATAAAAACGACTCAATTTTATACTGAAAGTCAAATGACTTTTCTAATCGCTACCAGCGCATCATCATTATGCGCATATTGCTCGAAAATGATCGATTTTTAAGTGTCTAGTAGTACTTAGTTTACTTCGAAATGGGTTCTTCTTATTTTAAAAAATACCATTACCATTCATATTATGTTTCCGTTTACAATTTGTTGTGATATTTATTCCCAAGCAAACGTATTTGAGTTCTTATTTAAGAGGCGAAAAGTGTTCGTGGCGACAAAATTTCAAAGTTTCTTTCACTTTCTGTGAGTTTTGTCTCCTTATTTTAAATTCTGATGTCAAAGAATCACAAGCACATATATTCTCGATGGTCTAAATTAGTTTTTATTTCATGTATGAAGAGTATTTAAACAGTTTTAATAAAGTAGATCAGAACTAACAAATATGTTTTGTGGGTTGTATGTTTCCAGCAACCAAAAGGTTTTTGGTTGGCCTTGTTGAGACTATCCTTGGACTGTCCTTGAAAATTGATTCCGTCTTGCAAACTGCAAATTGGATCCGAAGAAATTGGCTTTCATTGCGTTTTGCTATCAGGCAGAGATTCAAAAATGGGATTATTCACTTTCCGGTGAGATAAATTGCTCATAAATTTTAAAAAATACCTCAATCCTGTGTGAATGTGTGTGATGTAATGAACCTTATATAACTTTATTTGATTAAAGTTGGGATAAAAGAGGAACGTTGAACGTTATCAATTATTACGAACGAAAATTTTCTCAATAAATTAATATTAGATTCAGATATATGTATATATAGTACAAATTTAAAGTTTTGAAATGAAATTCACATGTCATCAGAATAGAATTCTTAAATAAGTCAAAGACAGAATTTTACTTACTACAAATGGATTTCAAAGAGGCAACCACACTATTTGCGTGTAGTCAATCATTGTGGGTTGAAAAATGTGAAAATCAGTTACTCTTTATGAACGATTCGCCTGACCTTCAACACCTTCAGTAAGTAAAGAGATATGGAGCAAAGACAATCATACACTTCTCCGTTGGCTAAGATTTATACAGAAATTGTGGTGACAGGAAACTTGAGAGATATTGATATTTCTATGAAATTATTATGACAATCGGATTTTGCATTTCATAGTTTAAAAAAATTTAAATGTGTACAAATTCCATCGTAGCGACAAAGTTACCTTATTAAATAGAAAAACTGATGTGCACTTATCAAATGAAATCATAATGAATACTATGAATATCCCAAAATATATGTTTGTTTGGGTTAAAACATGTTTTAATTAATGCACAAAAGCCGACGTAATACTTTTATCGGTTGGTTTTGTATTTACATTAATGTGTGGTTTCAGAAACGACTTAAAAGAGAAGAGAATAGCAAAGCGGGGGAACAATGCCAGCGAAGTGACCATGGATTTCAACTAGAATAGGTGGAAGATGACTCTAAAAGGAATAGTTCTGGATACTGTCTAAATTACAAGTTCAGTTTTAATAAATTGGCTTCAACTAACGATGAATACAAAACCGTTACTCAGAGACCACTGCAAAAGACGTATTCAACTACTGAAACTGGTATGATTGTGGATTTTTTATTACTGAATTGATTTTAATTTATAATGATGGTAAATTTCAAAGAAGCAACGTCATGTAGTAGATCAACACTGTAGTTGTTTGTTTTGTGTATTTCCAAAGGAACCAGCATTCCAGGCGGAGGAACGGAAAAAATATCGAGAACCTTTCAAGTATGGTTGTTTGGATTTTGGAAACTAATCATTTACAGGTACTTGCTTAAATTGTGCAGCAACTTTATTCGAACCACTTTTCTGGACATCTGTACGTCTGTAAATTATTGCGTAATGTTAACATCGCATTTCATATGTTTGACGCAACCATTCATAGAAAGGGCTCGATGGCTTGTACATAAAATATAACGAAACTTTAACTTTTTGTTACGCATGTTTCACAAAATACGCTTGCATTTGTCATGCGTTATGTTGGAAGTTATAGATGACATTTGATGCAGTTAAGATAAATGGGTGGCGAGTTTAAATTTATGTAAAATTTAAAGATTTGTTCTAAAACCATCTGTGTTTTTTGCACAAGTATACATTCGGGATAAAAATTTGTATCAATCCAAGAATATCGAATTTTCACGGCATTTAAAAAAGTGCTTGTTCATTTAATTTGTCTTTAAATACAAATTTACATTGAGCCAACATTTCAAGCTGAAACATTATTCAGCTTCCGAAATATAAAAAAATCATGTTATTGCTTGAGGCTGAGCCAGTTAAAATGAAATAATACGTCCCTACGATTTGAAAGTAGCAACTACCCTTTCCAGATAAACGTTTTGAAAATGTACTCAAAAGGTTCTTCATGTCAAAAAATACAAGTCAATGACACAATATCGTACAATAACTATACTTTACTTCAAACCCGAATTTTCTAGTAATAGTGGAGAAGCATGGCCCGTATTTAGTAAATTTATCCATATCTAATGTACAATTACATGTGTCGTGTTTCAACGTTAACATTTTCTTTACTACACATTTATCTACTTATCCAATGCACATAAATGTTCTCAAATCTCACATATTTGAGGTGAATGTAAAACCTTAATGTGGGACGCTAACACTTTGGCTTTTCGTAGGTATGAAAAAGTCTAAGATTTTATGAACCCAGAAAATTTCCCCTATGAAGAATGAGTGTGTCAAGTTTCACCCATAAAGATAAATAGAAGTGTGTTAAAACGGTCAAGTCTTGCTCAGAAGATTTTCCTGTCGATCGACAAACCGTAATTTTTTATGTTTATTTGTAAATCACAAAAAAAGGCAACTACTTCAGTACAGTTTGAATATCAGTCAATGCAAAATTTCACTGTCCTTACTTGCGTAGTATCTATTCATTTTACTAGCTGTTTCATCTTTAAATGGTCTTATGGAATACCTGTAAATGTTAGTGTTTATCTACTGTAAGTGAATTAGGATTATGCCATGCCATTTCCACCTAATATGCGTATTAAAAATGTATTTCATGTGTACTGTTTCAAATATTCCACATACATTTAACAATATTGAGGAGTGGTACAACCAGTATATAAAAACTGTTCTAGTTTTTATACCACCTATGAGGAAATTTATTTTTGCTGTTAAAAAAGAACAGAGTAGAACAGAAAATAGATTAATACAGATACATAAGACAAATGCATAAGATAATGGCAGTATGCTGCCATTGCAAAAGGAAAAAATATGGAGATGTTAATCATCAAGCTTTATTCTAATTTAAACGGTATTGTGCTGAAACTTGTGATTCAGAACAGTTTATGCAGTGTCATACATGATTCTTACCATTCGGTAAATGTACTTTAAACCTAGTGAATAAGTATCTAGTTATTTTTGTAAACCATCATTGTCATGCTTGTTAAAGTTTTTTTCTTGTCACGTTAGTTAAATAAAGTTATTTTGTCTTGTCAAGTTGGTTCGGAATTGGGGTCTAGGCGTTTTGCGCTTGGGGAATTTTGCGCTTGGAGGTCGTTTTGCGCTTGGGGAATTTTGCGCTTGGAGGTCGTTTTGCGCTTGGGGAACTTTGCGCTTGGACCATTATGCGCTTTTGGAATTTTGCGCTTGGGTCATTTTGCACTTGGGAATTTTGCGCTTTGGTACATTTTGCGCTTTACACATTTAGCGCTTCGAACTAAATTCTGCTATACAGAGTATACTACATAATATAA
>JAQGAP010004332.1:0-10651 GCA_034697805.1 Orchesella bifasciata
CTTCTCACGGATCTTGGGTCCTCGAAATATACAGCTACATTACTCATTAGCATTTATATGCAGAGCTGTCAATCATCGCTACCCTACTCAACCCATGCCAATTATCCTGTCATCTTGGTCACTCCGTTATTGCGAATAAAACAACATCCTTCGCGACCAATGCAATTGTGCATGTAATCCATTATAATATGTACTTGTATGTTTAGCTATCTGTATTGTGAGTAAATTCCCCTTCTTTTCCTCACTCCTCTCCTATGGTCTAAATAATATAAATACTCTCTCATCTCTGTAAAAAGTATGCCTGTTGTAATTGTGAGATCGACGAATAAACATTGGACTTGAATTAACAATAAGTGCTGTATATGTTGTGCGTTATATGATCCACTACATCCCAACTACAGTGGTAAAACAGAACACAGAGTAGGGATGTTGTTGCCGCTATTAGAATAATGGCAATGTTTGCAAAGTAGTAAAAGCACAAACCTGTCTTGGAGTCTTCCAATTCCAACTTTTGAGTTTGAACATTCCATCGCCAAAAATGTGGGTATGCTAGCGTTTTGTTGATATGATCATTTAGTTCAAAAGCGTGTAGAAACATAGAAGAGAGAACTTTAAAAGTTTTACTTTTATACTCCAATTTTAGTTTTTGCGTTTTATTAGTTAAGTGGTTTTACGTACTGTAAGTTTTCAATAGATCTAAAAATCTTACCAATTCTTTAGAATTGTAGTTTACAAAACACGCTAAGTCGGTATTTACTTTTATTCAGGAAAGGACCAAAATTTGTTATTAAACTTTAACTAAAGGTAACCGTCGAAAAGTTATTTAAATTCGCTGAAGCAATTTTGACAAAACATGTAGAAAAAGATATCACTGGGCGTGGGAAGTTTTTGGTTGTTCATGAATATTGACGGTAGACGTGCAAGTATTAATGGTGTAGCTTTATTTACTCCTGATAGACAGTAAAGTAACACATACTCGAAAAGATGAAAATCTGCCAGACAATGGTTAACCGTGGAATTAGAAAAAGTGACTTTTTCCTCCTTTCAATACCTCAGTTTCTACCAAAGTGCGGACGGGGTAAAACGCGGACGAGAACTTAGAAATCTTAATTACATTTGACATTTGGAGAAAATGTCCCTTACATTTGAATTTTATATAAAAAGGTTTTAGGAAGAATCTCCGAACATAACGTAAAATCGGTACCTCCAATTAAATCTAATCTAGGAAGCGAACACAATTTTTCTAGATAAATGCAGGCTTTTGCAATGATAAAACTCTAAAGAATTGTTAACAAAAAACCAGGAAGGATAGTTTTCTAAACACGATGGAAAGACGTACCAGAAAGTCTAGTTTTCAAACCACGTCATAATAACGTACCAGAAAGGATAGTCTTCTAAATACGACGTAAGAATGTAATAAATGGAAAGGCAGAACATTTGATTTAAAAAAAGAAAATCAATTCAGACCAACGTTATAACAATTGCCTTATCCAGACGTGGAATTATTACAAACCACTTACATTTATAGAGTACGAGTATTATAGCTGAACTTTAAAGTGATATTTTAAATGATTTATGAAAGAAACTAGGTCCTTCTTTCTGTTTCTGGAAATCGTTTATTTCCAGAAACATTTACCAGATACCCGTGAACTAAGTAGTTTGATTGCTTTTATTACATAAAGATGCTTCCTATAAAGCATATACATATGATTATGAACAAACCACTTTTAACCGCTGTATCATAACCTTAACCATACCTACAGTTATCATTAGACCTATTAAAAATGTGGTTATGATGGTGGATGATGGATGGAAATGCCAAAATATTATATACAAAATACAAAATTATCATAGAAAAAGTTGGAATACTAACAAATCGATAGCTTAAAGTTACTATTTTTACTTTTTAAAACGCCACAGTAGTGCTTACAGAATGATTAGCTAATACATAACAACAAAAGAAAACATCCGAGAAACAGTATACTATTCGTTAGCTGAAAGTTGCGTCATGTACAACAAGAAACGTGTTAGTGCACATTATCGTAAATACCCTTTTTTGTGCTATAGGACTAGGAGTGATGTATATGCAAAGCTTCAGCATATGATTTTTAAGAGCTATAGCTTGTCAATAATTTCTTAATTCATCTGAAAGTCCATTAAACTTCGATTGCTCTCGGGCCAAGAACTCCAAAAATTATTCGAACTTTTCTAGTAACTTTAGGTGTTTCAAGATTGGAGAACCCAGGATGCCTATACTTTAGGAAGTTGACTTTATGTGTTGTTTATCTTTATTCTATCATTTAAAAAAAATAATCGTGTTACATAGGCAATAGTACATTACAAACCAGTGAATTTATAGTTACCATTTGTAAGTGTTCTTATACGCTAAAATTGATTATTTTACCTGTTGTTACAATTAAGTTTACGGGAAAAACACTTTGTTTACCTGTGCACCTATAGCCTAAAACTATTACCAGGTCAGCCAAGTATCGTACAAATTATCTTTTATACGTTTATAGATCTGTTCCACAAACTTCTAAACTTAAAACTACCATATATCAATTTCTAAACGCCAAAATGGCACTCACAGAATCAATACCTAACGTGTGAAAATAATCCGTCCTTGTTTGCTTCTTAAAGCTCCCATACCTTCCGTAGGATAAACGAACTGGTCTAATTGCGGCAAAAACTCGCCTTTGCTCCCTTAGTTTAAAGAGGGAGTCCTGATTTGATACTCGAGTTAACGAATATTTTAGTTTTAAACTCAAATCATCACTGTTTGAGCTTACATTTGTGAGCAGATAAAACGCAACAACAAGAATTGCGGTTCCCAAAATATCAAATACCGGACTAAATAAATAAATGACCAAGGGGACCATTCGATGCCACAAAGCCACCATGGCGTTGATGTCAATCAAGGCAATGTAAAGCGTACCCAAGTACAAAGCTGAAAAATCTGAAACAATGTATTTCATGTCTGAATGAATTACAAGAAACTGCTTGAACTTTACCAAATCAATAAAATAGGACATTTTTTCCATCTTTAACCCAAATTTGGATATGCAGTTGATATAACATAGTAAACTACCAATAACGTGGCAGAAACACACACGATATGTCTTACAACATTCCATACAGTTTAATAAAACAAGAAAGTAGCGAGTTAGAAAAATCAAAAGAATAGACACAGGTCCTCTTTCGACTAACGGAAAAACGTCCCTTAAAACGTAATAGAAAGGATCCATGTCATAAAGTACTATGATCACAGGGGCAAAAATCGGGAGCACAGCTAAAACCAAGACAGTTAAACCGACGTAAATTCCCAACCAGTCAAATTTGAGTGAACCTCCACCTATAATATCACACAAGTTTTATTACATCAATGTATTCTTTCTTTGCGTTTGGAAAAACAAACTAAATAACAAACGACTCAGTTAATCAAATACCTCGTTCTTTCCGATTTTCACTTTCAAATTTGTAAAGACAGTTGACGGCTTCACACATACCATTTCCACCCCTTACCATTAAGTAGTTGGACACAATCGTAGCAGCTGCAAGACACATCCACAAAGTGCTAATAAATACGTGGTCTTCTGGGTACTTGTCTCGGTGTTTGCGTCGTTCGACCAACCCGTAAAGCATTGATGGTATAGTCACTATTGAAAGTACGAAAATGTTGGCGAAGTAAAAAATTGTCAAGCCAAGACATGGTCTAACAGTTTCCAACTTTTTTGAAGAAATATTCCATTTCCAGTAGTGGGGATATGTGAGAACTCTAGTTATGCTCTCGTTTAGTTCCAAAGATTTGAGAATCACGGGTGTAAGAATTGTTCCAACCATGCTTCCTTTTCTATATTTTAGCTTTGACTGTCACGATGAGTTGTTGGAAATGAATTGATAGATTGGGGATTGGACTTCAAAATTAATCGAACAACGATTCTTTGTAATAAATAACTTTTTACATTTTTTGGATTGAGAATCAATCAATAAAGCACTTCAGTATAGCTCCAACACAGTCTTGGTATAACAAAAAATCTTAAGTTTCCGTCTGCCTCGGCTTGCTGAAATATGTCTGACATTACTGGTACTAAATATTTAAGGTATAACCTCTTTTCGATTTTTATAAACTAGTTGGCGGTGATTGTGGTATGCAGACTCAACCAATTTTTAAGTATTGGGAATACGTTTGCTACCAACGTTTAAATAAAATTTGTTTTGTTCTGATTTATTTTTCTTTATTGAATCGAAATTAATTTTTAATATTTAATATTCCACCTAACAAAACTTAAAAAAAGATTAGGTACATTTAGGATGGATTAGTATAGGCAAAGCCAATGTTTAGATCTAAATAACTGGAAGGATTGGTATCATTTGAATATGTATTTCCTACTGAATTGAATTTAGCCCAGGCTTCCAATAAGTTTCCGAAAAAGGTAGAGTGAGAACTCTTTGATAAAAAAAACTGTAAATTGGTATCTTCATGTTTCCAATTCACATTGTGATTTATAATGATGATTTAAAAATCCTGTCTATCAAACTGCCTTAAGTTATGTAGACGAACAATTTATTACGAAGCAGATAGGAAAATTAAGTACAACCCTGTTCAATTTTCATCATTTTTGAAAAAATTAAATGATAAATTCATTTCACTTTTTCAAAAATGATGAAAATGCAGTATGTAACACCATCCTAGCTGCTCTTGGCCAATTTTCCAATGCAAGCAGTGTTTTACGTACTCCCTAATGTTTAATTTTTGAACAGATTATAGAGTATAAGATTTCCCAAAGAATTTAGTAAAACAAATGTTCTAAGAAGCATTTATTGCAATAAATTTTTGTTATCACATTTGCTTTGTAATTATTGCAGAGTGCATCACCACATTACTACCTGACACCGTCTAAACTTGTAGAGATTAAATTTTATGACATTCTAAGCACTTTTGTCAGTTTAGGCACATCACATATGGTGACATATTATAACAATATGAATAAGGCAATTATGTAACAGGCACATATATTTTTATTCTTGTTTATCCCAGTTTCAGTTCACTGTACGAGCTTTGAAATCAACCTTAAAATACATTGAAAACAGCAATAACCTAATATGGGATGGGGTTGGCTCCCAAAATATGAAAAATTCAATTGATTTATATATGTTTGCTACGCATTGCTACGTAAACTCCTAAACTTAAATCAACTATATTTCAATTTCTAAATGCCAAAATGGCACTCATAGAATCCACAACTAACGCGTGAAAATAGTCCGTCCTTGTTTGCTTCTTAAAGCTCCCATACCTTCCGTAAGATAACCGAGCTGGTCTAATTGCGGCAAAAACTCGCTTTTGCTCCCTTAGTTTAAAGCGGGAGCCCGGATTTGATAGTCGAGTTAACGAATATTTCAGTTTCAAACTCAATTCATCACTTTCTGTGCTAATATTTGTGAGCAGATAAAATACAACAACCAGAATCCCTGACCCCAAAATATCAAATACCGGACTAGCTAAATAAACTGCAAATGGGACCATCCTATGCCACAAAGCAACCATGGCGTTGAGGTCTATCAAGGCAATGTAAAGCGTACCCAAGTACAAAGTCGAAAAATCTGAAATAATATAATTCATGTCTGAATGAACTATTTAAAACTGCCTAAGCCTTACTAAATCAAAGGTACGAGATATTTTCCCTGTGTTTAAGTTAAAAGTATGCAAGCAGTTGATATAACATGTTAAAGTACCAATAACGTGACAGAGACATACACGATAGGTCTTACAGCATTCCATACTGTATACTAAAACGAGAAAGTAGCGAACTAGAAAAATCAAAAGAATAGACACCGGTCCTCTTTCGATTAAAGGAAATATGTCTCTTAAAACGTAATAAAAAGAATCTACGTCATAAAATACCAAAATCACTGGGAAACAAATTGGGAGCACAGCGAAACCCAAAGTTGTTAAATAGACGTATATCCCAAACCAGTCAATTTTCCGTAAACCTCCACCTATAATGTTATTCAAGATTGGCATCATTATTCTGTACTTTCTTTCGTTTGGAGGAAAACATTTAACCAACAAAAAATCAAATACCTCGTCCCTTCCTGTTTTCACTTTCAAACTTGTAGAGACAGTTGATGGCTTCACACACAGCGATTCCGCCTCGGTCCATTAAGTAGTTGGACACAATGGTAGCCGTTGCAAAACACATCCACAGTGTGCTAATAAATACGTGGTCGTCGGGATACTTGTCTCGGTGGGAGCGTCCATCGACTAACCCGTATAGTATTGAAGGTATAGCTAAAAATAAAAGCACGCCAATGTTGGCAAAATGGTAAGCGGTTAAACCAAGACATGGTTTAACAGTTTCCAACTTTTTTGCAGAAATATTCCATTTCCAAATATGTGGATAGGAGAAAAATCTAGTGATGTTCTCGTTTGCTTCCAAGGCTTTGAGAAGCACGGGTGTAAGAATTGTTCCAACCATGCTTCCTTTCCTGTATTTTAGCTTTGACTGTTCGTTGACGAAGTTTATTGCAAGAGACTCTTGGGAAGTAATTTAATGGTTTACGGATTTAACTTTTTATTAAAATCAGACAACTACGATTTATTATAAATTGCTTTTTAAAGTTTTGGCAACATTTTTCTGATTGAACAACACTTTCTGGTTGAAGCAGAAAAATTATTATACTTCTCTACTGCTTTCGTTTGCTGAAATATATCCAACAATTCATGTATCGATTATTGTCAATCTTTCTATAAAATAGTTGGACGCGATAGAGTATACAGACTCGACTAGTTTTTATGTATTGAGTATACATTTGCTGTAAACGTTTAAATAAAATTTTGTTTAGTGCGATTGATTTTCTATGAATTTTTAGTATTTAATACTCGTGGCCACCAAATAAAAAAATTTAGAAATTGTAAGTCAAAGCTCCTTTAAAAGTTCAGGTACATGTAGATTGGTTTAGTATAGCCATACCAAATATGTATTTAAGTCTAAATACCCAGAGCAATAGGTACCATGTGGACATGTTTTTCCTACTGAAAATTCCAGCTCAGTTTTTTAAATTTTTTAATACTTTTCCGAAACTGGGACAGTAAGAACAACCTGATGAAAAATCAAATTCATCCTCGTGTTTCTATTACAGTGTAAATTATTTATACTAATGATTTACGAATTACATTTGTCAAACTACCTTAAAATTGTATAAGAATATCTGATTGTGGTTAGAAAAAACAAATTCAAACCTGTGTAAGCATTTTAAATAAAAAACATTATTCCTCATTTTAAAAGTTGAACATAGTTTTGCTTATTGATTTATTAATTGTGGCTATAACACGTTTCTCACATAAATCTATTTATCAAGTGGGGGAAGCAACACCTTCATTGCTGTTCTTGCTTTTTTACTGCAATCGCAGTTTAACTTCTTCACAAAAATTTATGACATGCTATTTTGGTCGAACCAAGTATCCACGTATCCACGTAAGTGGAGGAACTTTTAGGTAATTTTAAAATGGTTTTCAATCAATATTTGGCCCAAATATTATGTTACAAACTGTTTATAAATAGCCTGAGTGATACCATTGTATCATATTTCTATCCACATCGTTTATTTTCCAAAGCTTGTCTTGGGAATTTAAAATACTTTGGAAAGCTACACACAAGGTATCCCGTTGTTTAATTGTTAGATCATTGCATTGGGGAGCTTAGTTTCATATGCGTATACGTTTTTAGACACTACATGCAATTCATAAATTCGTTACCGTTTCAATATACAAACAAGTATCCGTATTAAATGTATTTCGTACTTCGACGGTTTCTATTATATCAGTTGCGGAGGATGGACAAGGCATTGTGTCAAACTAGCTTTATTCTAAAAATTAAGTGTTTGATTTTTTTCTTAGCATTACAATACAAAACTTTTTGTTATTTTTCAACATGACTATAAGTTAGTTACAGCCATGCAAAATTGCCACATGTACGCTAATCTGTGTAACTAAAGTCTATTACATGATTTCCTTTCAAACCATGTCTAAACAATGAATTAATTGTAATTTTTTCCATTACAAAAACAAATATTGAAACTGTTACTGGAATGAGTAGTAAATACAACAAAAAACTGACAAGTTTATCACTTGACTTATCTTCAAACGCAAAGCCAGCATAAAAAGGGTATAGTTCGGAGGATGGCTCAATGCGTCTTGCAAAATCCTTACCATGACCTTCCACCACTCGTTTTCTAACACTTAAGTAGTATGTTTGCAGTCCACCATTTTGTTGCATGGTGAGAACAAAATTGAGAGTTTCTAAAACACAGAATTTTAGTTAATTTTGTAAATTCGGTTTGTAAAATTGTAAAGCGCACTATACAAACCAGCAAGCAACCTAGTTTTTTGTTTTAGAAATTCAAAACTTTGAACTCACCAAGAACGTCCGGAAAGTATCTAGAGACGGTGTTAGTGCCTGCAAGTGAATACATCCGATCAGAAGCCATCTTAAAAAGTTTGTTCCCATTAACATCCACCAGAAAAATATAGGCAACGTCTTCCATAATCAGTTTGTGGCCAATACACGCAGTCTTCCAGTCAAGAAGGCTTTGATAGCAACACTAAAATTGAAACTTCAATTAGACACTAAACATTACAGGGATTGTTAACAAATATTGATTTTATATACCTCTTTGTCTAAAAAATCATAGCAATTTTCTAGACGATCTAGAAGCCCTTGGTTTACTTCATTCAGAATCTTTTGCAAACCTGGTGCGTCATCTGCCTTGAGAAAAATCGCCTTCACCCTGAAATCTGATTCGTATAGCTCCCTATATGTTTTTGGCATTATCTCTGGCTCTGGGCTAACTATATTGGACACGAAGTTGCTTTTGTAAGTACTGCTGATTACCATGACACTTAACAACCACATAACAAAAAGGACTCCATGCGGCCTCAGAACTTTCAAGGTTCTGCTCCCAATTTGATTGACAGGTTGATCGAAAATTGCTTTAAGATTATCAAGTAATGTATGAACAAGGAGGGTTGCCAATTCTCGGAAACTAAAGTACAACCTGTCTTCCGGTACTGTTTGAGCGTAACTCTCTAATACAAGAACTAGATACGTTCCAAAAGAAGCTAATGATAACGCAGCTGCTACAGCAATAATAAATGCAGTGTCACGGGTAAAGAAACCAGAGGAACCTAAATCCCTTGGAAGTGCTGACATGAAAACTAAAGAATCGAAAAATGATGGCACTGAATAATATACGTATTTTTCTAAATCAAACCGTGGCTCCCGGATCGTACCAAAGTGAGCTTTTCTCTTAATTATAGGCTCCACATAGGGATCCCAAGTTCCGTTAACTATTAACTCTGAAAGCGGTGGTGTATATATTGTTAATGCTTCATACGTCGCATTTAGTTTTATGGACGTTGAGTGAAACGCGGCCAGCATGTAATTCATCCATTGACCAGTTGCGTGGAAGTGCATCACAGTTATTGGGACTCCCGCATCCGCAGCTAGTTTCAGAGGTAGCATTTCAAAGTTACTTTTAATATTGATGAAGTTAAAGCACTTGTGTTCATTTATAAGATTAATTGATGTGTTGGTTCTTGGATGAATTTCACTTTTATCAACCGACACAAAAAGCAGGTGTTTAATTTGCTGAAAAATTAGAACAGAATCACTATTCTCCTCAATGTGCGGAAATGGGTTTAACAAAATATAAAAACTTTTTAGGGCTTCCAACTCACTAAACGTATTAGCTAATGAGTCGGCAGGCAACTTAGAAAACTGCAAGGTTTCGCCGACGACAATTCTGCAGAATTTTGAGTACCTTAATTTAAAGATGAGCGGAATTGGAACTTTGGATACTGGGTTTTCCGACAAAGTCACTGGTACGGCATACTTAAATATGGTTCGCGTAACGTAAAAGAAATTTTCGTCAACTTTGTCAGAAAGAACTACTGAGAACGAGCACTGGGTGAAACTCACCTTTTTCAGAACTTGTTCATAAACGCATTCGAAAACGTGATGATGGGAACTTGGTGTACTCCAATCTGCACTCCACATCGGAAATTTTCTAGTAGATTGTAGTAGTGGTAGCTGGTCAACCATGTTGGGTATTTGAGCTGTGGATAAAATCCAGAAAATTTGTATGCCGATGAAATTTAATTCAAGTTTTGACATGTTTAAACCGGCATGAATCATCCTGCTGACCAAATCCGTTATAGGTTATAGATGTGCATTAAAACTGGGCCAATTTTCTATCAAATTGTGATACAAAAACCAGTAAAGGCCTTTAATGAATCATAAAAGAAGTAAGTAGACGCTTATAAAACTCGAAATGCCAGTATCAACCTTTTTCAATTTATTAAATACGATGTGTTTAATACTTTCAAGACGATCGAAACTTTCACATTTTTATAATAATTAACAAGTTCTTTCTTAAACTTAAAACCACTTATTTCCCGTTTTGAGACTCATTAAGTTCTTTCTTCTTATTGGTTGTATAAGCCAACTCCACAAAGATGTCTGCAAACTTATTCTAAAGCCGCCTATAATCATCCATTATATGGTTAGAAAAAAAGGTACCCAATTATTACTTGGTAATTGTATAAGTACTCTCTCCATCAGAAGGAAAGTTTTTAATGATGGTGTAAATCCTT
>JAQGAP010004333.1:0-10648 GCA_034697805.1 Orchesella bifasciata
ATGAGTTTAGCAGCAGCATTCACTGGGATCGGGCTCACATGGAGCGCATCCAGCACCACAAGCTGGTTTCTCCTGCATGATCTGCAGTTTGCTGCTAGCTGGTCGTTATTCGCTATGAGGCGTTTCTCTGTCTGTGTTTGTCTTTCCATAATTTTTATACTTACCTATTTAGTTTACAACATCAAAAAAAGCGACAGCAAAATTCTTTTACAAAAGCCAATATTTCCTTGATTTATAATAACTTGAATAATCATGAATTTAACAATCTTGAATCATATTTTTAGACCAGAAAGAATTTGAGCTTGAACTTTTACCAGAGAACACTTGTGCTGTGCAAGTAACTTTTTATTTTGTACCGATGAGCGTGGATGAACAAATACGACTTATGGATGGGCATTTGTAAGGTTAACCTGGTTAGGTAGCAAAAGTTACCAATTATAGCCCTAGGAAAGCATGGCATGGCCATACCCCTGCAAGTTACACATAGTCTCACTTTGCCCCAAACTAATTCAAGACATGATTACTAGACCTGTCCAAAGCATATAAATACATGTTTCTTATGCTTTCTCTGACATCAACCAAACTTTGTAGGTGAACATTTGGTACTAAATGGAGTCATTTGAAACCATATTGTTACCACATATTTCACATATTTTGGGTTTTTAGCACATATCACATATGTAGTAACATATTTTGGCTTTTTTCTTCAAATTGGCCGTTATTTTGGAAAAATTGACCGTTTTTCGTGTATTTTTTACCAATATTTTTGACATTTCTTCTAAAAATCTTTTGAAAACGTCTGAAATGCATTGCTAACAGCTCTAAATATAATTAAATTATGTGGATTGAAGCGTAAATGAAATTTAACACCGCTAAAGAACGACGGAAAATATTTTGCTGCAAAATGTTTGACCTCAAAGCACATATTTAGCCATTTTTTGAAAATTTTAACCACATATTTGACCACATATTTTGGCGTTTTTAGGCACATATTTATATACATATTTAGGCCTTTATTACCACATTTTTTGGACAACTCTAATGATTACAATCTAACAGAAATGGGTACCGAGGTATAAAGATACCGGTACAAGGTACTACCGGTCAGAGCTTGGATCGGTATTTTGCTTAAGGTAACCGGTAACGGTAACCGGTATTTTGCAATTTCAATGCGGTAACCGGTAACGGTAACCGGTATTACCGATACCGATACCGGTTACCGAAATACCGCAAAAATACCGCGGTATCCAAGCTCTGCTACCGGTATAAAGTACAAGTAGTACCGGTACCTACTACCTGAAGAAAATCGAAAATACCTGATACCTCTACCTTCTACCTGAACTAAAATTCAGAACTACCGGGTACCGGCTACCGGCTACCGGAAGGTAAACAGAGGACTACCTTGTACCGGTATCTTTCTACCTTACAGAACTACCTGTCCAATCTCTGCAATCTAATATACGATAATGAAAATTTTCTAACGTTGTGTTTGGGAGGCCTGAATTCTGGAATGGAAGAAGTGGAAGGTCAAGGTTGTTGGGATGCTTGGAGCTCTAGAGCAACCGGAGTTCTCTGGAGAACCTGCGCAGATCGCTGTAAAACATGTCAGGGACGGGAGTCCGGTGAAGAACATTATGTTTAAATTGAAAACCGTCTTTGTATTAAAATGTTTTTTTAATACAATAATTTCACCCTCTAATATTATTGTAGGTTCGTGTGTGGCTTTTCTTGTGGAGTTACTCAGCGGTGCGAGTGCTCTGGAGAAAATGTCTCAAGGAGCTCAACCTGGTTTGACGTAATGACTTGTACCGTGGGGCTCTAGCTCTATCAGGGCTACTCTGGATATTCCAAAAAAGCAAAACATGGATGGACACGGAGGATCTCTTTAGTTAAGTGTCACAATTGGAAATTTCATTCATGTAATATCAAAATATGTAGAATTGACCTGCAACTAAAAACTCATTAAAAATATGTGTATCACACTTCAATATAAAATCAATACATAAATCGAATCAAGTTCAATTTACGTTAACACTGATTCCAATTATATTGTCCTTCACTCAGCATTCACGCTGACTGGTGAGGAAGCACTTCAATTTTTCATTTCAAATTATATCAGTTCGGCTTGTTTGGTGCATGCATTTATATGCACTACATACACGAAAAAATGTGTAGGATGAGATGAATACACAGTTTTTGTTGGGCACTTGATATTCATGAAAAATGGTGAAAGTTAGGACAATTCTTCGATTCATCATTGCTGACCTGATGACAAATAACTTTTCTCCACTGTTGAGAAACAAACTTGAATGCAAATTTCTACCGTTTCATTCTACTAAAAAGAAATGGACATGAGAGGGAGAGTAAAAATGCCACGTAATGAAAAATTGTACACGAGGACAATACATTACAAAACGTTTTTTATTACAAAAAATCATCTATAAGAGAAAACAAAGGTCGAAATGGGTTTGCTTGATAAACAGAACGAAGATAACACAGATCGTCTGTAATCCGTAATAATAAACAAGTCTTGGCAAATCTATTGAATCATAACTGCTGCGAGAATTTTACACGCCCACATATGTGATATATTTTGTGTTGAGTGGTCATTGGAGTAGTTTACGTAATTTTTCTAAGTCTTTATCTCTCCGTAAATACCGTGAGGCTATATCCATTGCGGTGTTTCCTTCTTTGTCAACAGCATGTTTATTTGCACCTTGATTAATCAACCATTCTAGTATATCAATGTGAATATTATTACACAGCAACGGAGTTCGCCCTTTTTCATCGGTCTCGTTAAGTAGACTTGGATCCAGTTCTATTAGCTGCTCTAAAATGTCTTTCATGTTTTTTACTGTGTCGAAAGTTTGATAGAGTGTATATTTCACAGAATAATGAATCAAATCGCGCATGCTATATTCCTGTAAATGACTGACCATAAGATGTGATTTCAAAAGGTATTTTGCAACTGGCCAAATGTTGTTTTTTAAGGTTACATGAAGAAGAGATTTTTGATTACTTGCACCTTTCAATGTCATTACTGATTATCCCGTTTCGTTGACGTAACATTCACATAAAAATTGAACTGTTTCTAGTTCCTACGATTTTACTGCTCTGAACAACAAAGCACCGTCTTTGAAGACTGCTTTAAAGTAGTCAATTTTGTGCAACACTTCTAACGTTTTCACAGTTCCATAAACACAGACTGCATAGACAATAACGACATTGTCAACTGGTTCGCCATTTACATATATTCCTTGCTGTAAAAGCGGGCAATTTATCTCAAGTTCGCATTCATCATTTAGATATAGTGACTCCGCCGAGTATGAATGTGTATCTAAAAGCAAGTGTTTTGAATGATACCCTTTTAACAGCAAGTATTTCACACCCGGCATGTGCCCTTTCTCCACCGATTCAAATAACAAAATATGCTTTGTTCTAAATTCAATATCAGCGTCATTTTTAATACAGGTACTGAATAATCTAAAATACGCATCATTTTGAAACGTTTCCTTTCGTAAAAGTATAACCGAAATTATTTTAGATGCTATAACTTTTCCCTCAACTGCGCCATGCCTTTCTAGCAATTCAAGAGTGTCTAAATCCAGTTCTCTCCCTTTGTCCAATGCATTTAACAATGGGGATTTACCAGCCTTGTTTGTAATACTCATATCTGCCTGATGTTCTAATAATTTTTGTAATATTTTAACTGTTGATAGTTTTAACAGCCAATCAAATTCAAGAAGTGTATGAAGCGGAGTGTTTCCATCAGAATCGGGGAAATTGACGTCTATATTCTTTTCTAAAAGCCAGTCAATAACATGTTCACATTTATTTTTAATAGCTTTGTTTAGAACCTTACCAAAACCGTATGTTTCGACAGATACCTCTCGAACAAATTAATGGTTTTCCAGTTTAAATTACAACCCAACTCCAATGCGTACGTCAATGGCGAACTACCAGCTTTGTTCAGAATATTTAAGTCTGCATGATTTTCTAAAAATGTGTTCAGTAGTTTAGTTAAATCTTTAAACTTATTGCTGTTCTGTAGAAGTACATGAAGCGGGGTGTTTCCATCAGAATCGGAAGAATTAACCTCTATTTTCTTTGTAATCAGCCAGTTTATAACATCTAATGAACCATTTTTTATTGCAATATGTAAAAACCTTTGACAATGTCTAGAACTGCAACATTCGAGTGAGGGACCATTGCACTCTAGAAAATTCAGAGTGTCTAAATCTAAATTACTCCCTGATTCCAATGCAAACGATAAAGGCAAACTTCCATTGTTATTTTGAATTTTTAAATTTGCCTTGTTTTCTATGAACATGCTCAAAAGTTGGGCCAGTCTGGTTTTTTCAAATTTGTGCTTGCATTTTAATAGCATATAAACTGGAGTGTTTCCATCAGAATCGCGAATATTCACATCTGCTTTGTTTCTTATGAGCCACCTAATCAGACTTTGCCAGCCAGCTTGTATAGCAGTGTGAAAAAGAGAGGAAACTCGGTCATTGATACATGCTCCAGCCGATACAAGATAGTCTGCAATATCCAAACTGCTTCTTGATAATGCTAGATAAAGAAGTGTTTCCTTTGATTTGACTAATTTCTCGGTCAAATCAAATCCAAACTCAATGCATAGTTTCACAGCATCTAGATTTCCTACCTCTATTGCCGTACGTAAAAGCGGGACACGTTCTCCACTTGAATCGTTTATTACTGCTCCCAAATTAACTAGAGATTTAAGAAAAATCAAATTTCTATTTGATTTTACAGCGGTTGACAGTGTAGTATTGGATTTCTTGTCTTCAGTATTAAAATTGGCACCCTGCTCTTGAAAAATTGTCAACACACTTTCGTCAAAATCATGGTTTTCCATAATTATATGCAGTGGAGTGAATCCACTTGATGATTTCATGTTGACCAGTTTCTGAAGGGATGCTAAATTATGCTGACGAATCTTGTAAAGCAATTCAGAGTATTCTAAACAAGACAAATAATCTACAGCTAAATGCAGTATTGTATTTTCATCACTGTCCTTTGCTAAGAGATTGCCATTCAAATCTATCAAAGAAAATAAAAGTTTTATATGCACGTTTTCGCAAAGCAAGGGTGCTTTCCTCTCGAACTGCTGGTCAATTAGCCCATTATTGTTTGCCAGGAGAAAATTCATTATGGCAACTTTATCTTGTGTTATTAAACCATCATCAAAGTTTGATTGATGTAAAATATGGTGAAATAAATGCATTGACTTCTCTTGGATGATCACGGCTTTAAAACTCGATGAATTAACTAAATACTCAACTATTTCGAAGGAACCCCTACTAGCTGCAATATCTAGTAAACTGCAAGGAAAAGCTGCATTAACCAACAACGCATGCTGTTCTCCTTGTTGGGCCCCATAAAACGAATCGCAAATTATTTTAATAAATGGAAGGGAGCAGCGATGGACTGCAATATATACAATCTTTTGAGTAAATAATCCGTCGGTTGCATCCAAGGTGGATTTATAAACTTTTTGATAAAAATTGAAAATATTTAGATGGTTTCCATAAACCAACGAAATGAAAAGGTGGCCTAATTTAGTTCCTTTCGGTTTTGGTTGAAACAAGTTGATAAGCGTATGATCTGGATTTATATCAGGAATCATGTTATCAATGAAATAACTGATAACCTTATGCTCTATGGAGCGAGCTTCCACCTTCCACTTTGTAAGTGAGTTGATCTCAAACTTTATGCTGGTATTCCTCAATACTTCATCCAGGAAAAATTTTGGTATGGATTTTACTTCACCTTGTTTCAGAACTTTGGCGACAAGAACTGCAATGAAGTACTCTGCAAAGGTTCGGTGAATAAACCTGGGAATTGGTAGTACAGTAGCTGATTCCAAAATTCCCACTTTGAAAACGTCTTCCATTGTCAGTGTTGGTTTATTTTTTAGGAAAGCATTAAAGGCTTTTAGCCAATTTGGAAAAAGCAGCAGCAGGCTCAAATGAATATGCATATTTTCAAGGTCAGATTCTCGAACTTGAGATCCATGAGTCGAATAGCGGTCAAAGTATTTTTTAAACTTGAGTTGAACTAACCGTTTGTACAGATCCGATATAGATTTAATTTGAATTGAAGGAATGCGTAGATCTGCCTGTAAAAAATTATCTGGGGTCGAGTAGTTAATGGCTTCTTGTTGAAACACTTCTGCAATCAAAAGGCACTGAAGTGGAACACCTGCAATATCTTTTTCTTTGGAAGTCATATGTTTCTTTAATATGATAAGACATTCTTCCACAAAACTTTTAAGCTTTCCCTGGTCCAGTTGAGGATTTTTGTGATGCCAGTATCGCTCAAGAAAGTGATGCTGATCTACTTCATTAAAAGCAGCAATGTTGTAGCCAAAAACATTTAACTCATTCTCAAGTGCATGTAACAGGTGAGGTCTGGTTGTGATCCACATTCTGGTAGACTTCCAGCTATTAATTTCCCGAAAGCAGTCATACATTAACTCAAGGTCTTCAAATCTAGCTTCATCTAGCCCGTCGAAAAGTATTTCCACTATTGTCTTATCACATTTTAAATTCATTTCAACAATTTTTTTTTCTAAATCATTTTTAAAGGCGGAACATACTATTTCTATTAATGCACCAGTTTTTTCAGAGGGTATGTTCTTTCCCCATTTCTTCTTCAAAGTTTCTAAAAACTCACTGATAACAATGAAGATAACAAGTTTTTCCTGAGATGCAAGTTGTCTTGCAATTTGGACTAGTAAAATCGTTTTCCCCATTCCAGGTGTGTCAGAAATACAAACCGGAAATTTCTTTTTATCAGCCAAGTTGTAATCCTCTAATGTTTGTAAGAAATCAGAATCAAAAAGAGGTTTTTGGGATTTGTCTTCAACAAATCGTTGTATTTCATACAATCCGCCCGTTGACTTCACCCATTTGAGTACATCATTTTCCTTGTGAAACCAATGAACCGCCCGATTGGACTTGCTTGCAATTGCTTCATAGTCCAATTTAGTTTCCAGATAAATAAAATTAACTGTCAGTTGGGCTTGTAATTTCTGAGATGATGAAGTATCGGTTGGTTTTCCATCAACTAGAAGTGATAATTCATGCCTTTTGAGTCCCGACAAAAGGAATATGTGGTCCGATTTGATTTTGAAAATATCAGAAGATATGAAATTTCTGGATAGGACTCTTCTAGGAATATAATATTTTATTGATTCTGGGATGGAGCACTGGCCCAAATTTAATGGTGCATTTTTGATAAAGTCATATAATAATTCTCCGACGAGGGTGTTTTCTATGAAACTTTGTTCAATGTTTTTTAAATATTTGCAGCTGTGCAAACATTCATATTCAAACTCATCCGTTAAATCTGACCAAGTAAAAGACTCTTTAAATATTATTACGGTACTTGAATGAACTAAATCATAGTACTGCTGAATGAGATTTTGATAGTTTTCAGTAGTAATGAGTAGAATTTTGCTTCCAATTTGAAAAGAGTACTGCAAAAGTGGTCCAACATTTTTTGTTTGAACTGCAATAATTTGGTTATGAGAGGAAGGGCAATCAAGCATCAGAAAATCATGGTCACTTTTAAGATTGGAAATCCTGACGAAACTGTTTTCCAAATTTCTCTCGTATGTTACGGTTGGGACTTGACTACAAATAATCATGATGTTGCTCCGCATGCTGATGAACGAACTCAAATCTACAGGGGCAGTATTGTATTTGCGTCTACGCTGGCGTTTTGCAACCCGTTGGAATTTCATGAAGAGCACATCTATCAAAACCAAGGGATTATTAATTGGGAATAAATTTACCGATTTTTTAAATGCAAAATTTATTATTTAATTTTGGAACAAATGCTCACTGGCTAGCTCTGTCAACCCAAGGTTTTCCACTGCAGTTACAAGGTTACCTAAAGTAGCCCTGTTGGCTGAGTGTGCCCTCCAACTCTCTAATAAATCGTGCAATATGGAACGGTGCGATGTAATTCCGTGTGTTAACTGCTGCACTGTTTTCACACGTGATTCTGGTGGGACACCTAATTCAGTCGCCAGTAGTCCTAAATCTTGGTAAAGATGCATTGCAAACTCGGAATCTCTTATGACGTTGCACACAGTTACATAACTGCACTCTGTAAACGATTTATTAAACAATAATATACAGATCTGTATATCGTATAAAACTATTTTAATTTTTGTAAATAATTGGTTCATTGATTTTACCACTATCTCCCACAAGAATTCCATCCATTTTGAAATTCTGTAACTAGGATGTATGTGAGGAAACAAAGTGACTTAAAGTTATTTATTATATCGGCAAAAAAAGCACTGAGCTGATAGATACTTGTTGCGTTTTTTAATTTGGTTTGGGTATATTATATAGGAACTGGAAATATGAGAATTTTAAGTTTTTAATTTTAGCAATTGATTTTTTAAATTACTCAGAATTAGAAAGAACAGGTATGTTGACTAAATCAACGAAAATTCGTATAAGAGTAATGTTTTACATCATGAAAACTTCGCCGGAATTTATTATACCACCCCCTGGCTATTAGAAAATGTTTTTAAGATAACCTGCATGTACATTGAGTGTTTTCGCTGTAAGTGGAACAGCATTTTACATTGCCTACTTAGGTAAGTATGCGAAACCGTTGTAGTGATTCCCACTGGACTGATTATCTCTTACGGAAGGTGGGTGACGTGGACATAATCATTCATTTGTACATTGAAAACGCAACAGGATATCACAAACGGACAAAAACTCACCAATAAATATCAGGACGTGTAGTTGTTCCCTTTGGTATATCTTCATAGGGATTAGTGAGATAAAGCATATATGTGCAAAACATTACGTATCTGAATATCTACTACATAAATCTATATATTCCAAAACGGCTTTTATAGCTTTTTACTAGTGTTGCATACTAGTATTGTTTTGGTGTTACTAAAAGTTTTAGTATTAGTAGAAGTTACTGGTTCGGTTTTAGTAATAGTAATAGTTTAGTAAGGTTTTGAGAAATCATTTTAGTATTAGTAATAGTAATAGTAAGGCCAAAATAATTTTAGTAATAGTAAATACTAGTATTAGTTTTAGTAATACGCAAGCAATGAAAGCAGTGAATGGTAGTTAATTTATTTAATCTATCAATAATGTAGTCTATCTTACATAAACACCAATACTCCGTTTTCCAGATTATTAACGGATTTTTCTCTTTTCTTCTACCGGAATTACACGTATCCGTAAAAGAAAATATTTAAATAAGTTGATAAATTAGGGGAAAAAACTAATTTTCTATTCAAATATGAAATTTGCATGTTATGTGAAGTTTTTTAAAATTTTGCACGCTATTAATCTGTTTGGAGCTCTTGAATAATTTGGTTTTTGCTAGGAAGGTTTGGCTATTAGAAATGGAAAATAATTAATGGTCGGTTTAAGATATAACGCAGTTTTACCGGAAGGTATACTAATTTTTTAATTTAAAGTTTTGAACCTGATGACTAGCTATGTCGGCAATGTCGACGATGTGAACATGTCGTTCCTACTTGAATGTATATGGGGAAGACAAAGTTATTTCACCACTGCACTTATTAAAACACATTATTAATAACACAGTGAACCTATTGTATCATGCACAAACAACATATGAAGAAAAGGACATGAAGCAAAATCAGTTTACTTACATAAATCGGAAAATCACTTGTTAAGGTATGCGGATGTAAATAGAAATCATATTAATACACAAGAACTCCGCTTGCTACTCTTGCATAGATGCTTTCAGGAGCAAAGTACATGAGCATTAGGAGCAGTCACGAAAAAATACAGGTCAGGGTTGAGTACCGGGTGCAGTAGCTTACCACTAAGCTACCCGGTTGCTTAGTGGTAAGCTACTCGGTCGCTTACCAGTAGCTACCCGGTAGCTTACTAGTAGCTTACCAAAAAAATTAAAATTTCACCCGATTTTGCTAAAATTAAGTAGTTAGGGGTATTCTGGTATACAGAATCGAAAGATAACTTCAAATCTTGAATTTTTAACACAAAAGAAAAGTAAAAAGTTTTTACTTATCATATTGTACTCAACTACACTGTTATGAATCTTGCATTTTGTTTGATGAGGTTTAGTATATTATGCTGCACACCCACAATTTTGGTAACAACAGTGAATACAGCAGAATGCTGTTCCGCAACACACATCCAACTTATCAAACCTCAACGTCAGACAGTTTGGTATACCAAAGGATGAGTGCTTGAGGGACTATTCTCATGCAATCAATATTGACACGCATGACGATTTATTGTGTGAATAAGTTTCACGAAGAAATTTTGAAATTTTCATACAATTATTGTGTATTTCTGTAGTACCTTTAGCCCACGATGATGTCTCCTATAACTGGTATATGAATTCTATAATTCCATGTAATTTTCCTCGTGGTACAACTGATTACTGATTGGTGAGTAGTTTTGGACTTCTGTTTGGAAACGTCATCTTACCCAAAGTTTTTATAGGTAGAGCTACCAACCTGACAACCAGGTAAAATGCGTCGTTCCAAAATGTGTTCAAAATTCACCTTGGAATGAAATGGGTGAAAATGAATTTATGGTAAAGTTTAAATATTTTTCTTTTATTTCAAATTACAACCCTC
>JAQGAP010004334.1:0-10647 GCA_034697805.1 Orchesella bifasciata
TCAAAAAAATATGGCTAAATGATTATTGCTAGTAAGCTATTACTAGCATATTCATTCATTTATCGTAAATGCGGGATTGTAATCTGTATTGTATCGTTTATTTTCAGTTAGTTCCTAGTAAGTGTTTCCTTTACAAAAATTTGAATAGCCGATGTCTATATGCACAAAAACGGCAATACAGATGAACGCCAAGCAAAGCGGCGAGCCATGATTGTCTTCACGAGAGGAAGTTGCTACCACTGTGGGAGCAATGTTTGAAAGTAAGTACATAACATTTGGTTTTTTAAATGTGTGCTTTTATGATTTATCAAATTGGATTGATGATTGATGTGCTTCTCTCCTTTATAGAGTGCTTGCATGCGTAGTTGGACAAAAATTAAGTGCTTAACGAAAGGATTATGATGTAAAGGGATGGAGTACAATTAAATTATGTCTTCAATCAGGAGCTGGAAGGGTTTCAAGTAAGTTTTAGAGGCTAGTACTTTTCGCTGTTAAGAAAAAAACTATTTATGTTGAAAAGTATATTTATTCAAATTTTTCTTGCTTGCAGAGTCGAATCAAAGCATCTTATGAGCATCAAGGTGCCAAGTTACCCAAACTTACGTATATTGGGGTTAACAAGAGGACTAGCACTCGGTTCTTTGAAGTTGCTGGGCGCCATTTAAACAACCTAATGCCTGTATTTGTTGTTGAAGACGTCGTCACCCGTCCTCCGGATTTGTTATAGATGATGTAGTTACCCATCCTGAAAGGTATATTAGTGAAAATATTAAAAAGTAATGAATTTAACGATACCGGAAGAAACGTGTTAGTGAAACAATGTTAACATAATGCAAAAACATTTTTTTCAGACTTGATTTCTACTTTGTTTCCCAACCCTCAAACCGCAAGACAAGGATCCGACGTACTACAACGTGCTTCACGATGAGTCTGGTCTGGGTCCTGATAAGATTCAGCGTTAACGTTCAAGCTTTGTCGTCTGTATTAACATTGGACAGGAACTGTCACCGTTGCAGGACCGGACCGTGTCAGAACGCGTTCCTTGTGGCCTATTTGATGCATTTCTTGTAAGTTCTATCTTTAAACAGAATTTCTACTTCTACACTAATTATTAATTGTCGAGTGTTAGGTAACATTTCTGTGGTGGAGAGATGTTTGTAATTAGTACAGATTAAGTAGCTTGATGATGTGGATGTTAGCTTTCGTTGTGTAAATTTTTCAACTAGTATAATCTCACAACTGACGACATTGTGCAACGACGAGTTGGCAGGAAATGTATTACATTGTGTTTTCTGTAGTGTAGTATTAACTTGAAAAGATATTGTAAGTCGAAGTATGGTTGAAGTTGTATTTAATTTTTGAATTGTTGTTAAATAAAAGTGAATTTTTAGTTGAACTATATTAGAGATCATCACCATCTTCATTAATAACAAGTTCTATGAAACATGAGCGAGGAGCGAACCGTTGATTCTGCATGTACCAATTCTCTGTGTAGATACACTACTGGGTAAAGCTTGTGTTGGTTTGAATTCTTTCGTTATCCAAAGTTCCCAATAGGTAACGTTTTAAAGACCTTTGATAATGAGGAAGCAAAGATTTATATAATATTATATGTTCATATCGAAACGACGGGGATATTTTAGACGCAATTCTCAAGTAACCCCATATGAAAAATTCCAAACATTATGGGATCAGTGACCTCGTCGCATGGAATTAATTTCTCGTCTCCAGTTTCATCGTCATCAATCTAATCCTATCAGTCGGTGTCAACTTGTTCATCCACGGTTTCAGCTTCAACGTCAGCTTCCTCAATAAATTTGACAAGGGCAAGAGATCTTGGAAAAACTTTTTAAATCTGCATTCAATGAAATCCTCCACTCCAGAATATCCCCATTTGAGAGCGTAGAGTTGCTGTCCAAAGAATTTCTCATTTTTTCCCACCAAATTCCCTACCTTAATGCTTTTGTTCTGATCGAGCAGGAACTTGATTTTGACCCAGGAACGAAGAAGAATCTCATCAAGGTTCACGATAAAACCTAGAAATTTTGAAAAAATCTTGAATAATAAATATACATTAAAATATTGAGTATTTTAGTAAATCTATCTTCAAACACGCTCGAGAACGGTACAATCCTTCAATACTTATGAAGAAAGTTCAAGATAATACTTTTGCTAAATTATTGAATTATATTATAGAAGGGCTAACTTGTGTTTGTACAGATTGCCCCAATACTAGGTTGTGTGAAACAAACAATGGCTGATAAGCTATACGGCCTGCACATCTATAGGAAACAGGACCACCGTCAGACTCAAGCGAAGCCTACTCAGACTCGGATTTTTGTGATGATAATGGCAACAAAAATATTCAAGAAGTATACTCCAGGACCTACTAAACCAGAAGCAGTGTCGAGCAACCCTACGTCATCCCTTCCTTGGCCCTGCAGCGACAAAACATCTGGAACCAGTATTAAAACTTGACGGGGGGTTCTACATTCAAACTCAAATTACTCAAGCAAAATCCAATCCAAACGAGCATCAAGCCACTTTTTGAACTAGCAGAGCACTCCGAGCGTTATGAAAAGATGGAAAAGGAAATGTCTCAATGTCTTATAGAAAATCTACCAACGATTTCCGGGATAAGGTAACGTTGATGAAACTTTTTCTCACTATGTCCCCTATAAAATGAAGACCATATAGTATTGTCAAGCTATTAAGAGTGAAAGAAGAATGTTTAAGAAAGCTGTCTATCCCGTTGATACTGACCCAAGTATTTTTAAGGATGGACGTAACCCTCACATCTATTCCTGTGGATGGGGTGAACTCCAACGAACTATACGAAACCAGAAACTAGTCGGATTATGTAAGAGGTGCTGGCCACCTCTGAAAAAATGCAAGAATGTCCGTTTGCATCTCAAGAAAATCCACCCAAAAACATTAAAATCAGTGGTTTTGTATCAAACTTATCTTATACGAGCATTTCCAGGCCTACTCTACTTTCTCGGATCGAATTGGTAGACTTCATTAAATACACAGATTCAGCAACATTGTCGTTCATCAACAAATGGTTGGAAGAAGCATCAGTTCAAAAGCGTCGAAGAAGAGGGACTTCTAGGACAAGGTAATCTGAGAAGATAATCTTGTGGAAAGGGTGAGTGGAAAAGGGATCTTTGATATATTTTTTGGTTACCGTAAAACAAAGTGAAAGAACAGGTACCCGGAAAAACCCAAATGGTTGATACTTGTCCAAATGAGATCACGAAAGGGCACACTGAGACACCAACGTAACCAACACCACCCACGGGAACAACGTTGTCTACAGCTGGGGCAATGAGCGACAGGTGTTAGGGAGACAGCTCTGTGCTACGCGTCCCTTCAGGAATGAGCTCTTGACGTTTGCGACCTTCTTTGGAAACACCCCTCGCAGAAACCTACAATATTACAATGGAAAAAATTCGGGATGTTGCATGAACCAATTGTCTTCCAGTTTTACAACTCAACCGTTGTCAGATTGTCTTCCCGAGAGGCAGTGGCTACCGCTGTGTGAGGAATGTTAGAAAGTAAGTGCATAACATTTGTTTCGAATGTGTGCATTTATGAATTATCAAAGCGAATTTGGGATTAGGTTGATAGATGATTGATGTGCTTCTTTCATTTGCAGAGTGCTTACTTCGACAAAAACATAGTGCTTCCCGAAAGGATTGATCTACAGGGATTGAGTTGATGAGGGACTGTCTTCAATCAGGAGCATTAAGTGTTTCAAGTAGGTTTTAGAGTCTTGAAATTCGTTTTACTGTTAAAAAACCCAGTTTATTAAGTACACTTACTCTGATTATTCTTGTTTGCAGAATCGAATCAAGGCAACCATTGAACATAGTGCTTCCCGAAAGGATTGATCTACAGGGATCAAGGTGCCACATTGCCCCAACTTACGTATATTGTAGTGAACAAATGGATTAATTAGCACTTGGTTCTGTAAAGTTGCTGGGCGCAATTTCAACAACCCGAAGCCTGGATTTGTCGTTGATGACGTTGTCACTTGTCCAGAAAGGTTAAATAGTGAAATTATGAAATTGTTAAGAGATTAATAATTATACCTGAAAAAGCGTGTTTGTGAAACTATGTTGACAGAATGCAAAAACCTTTCTTTCAGATTTGATTTCAACCTCGTTTCCCAAACCGCAATACAAGGATGTGTGAGCCCGACGCGAGGTACTACAGCGTGCTTCACGATGAGTCCGGTGTAGGTCCGAATAAGATTCAACGTTATACCTTCAAGATTTGGCATCTGTATTACAATTGGACAGGAACTGTCGCCGTTCCAGGATCGTGCCTATTTGATGCATTTCTTGTAGGTTTGATCAAAGTCTCTTTCATCGTTGTGTAGGGCAGGGGCTATCGAAGAACTATGGTTTGATATTTAACCCGAATTTCTACAATAGTTATTAATTGTCAAGTGTATTTAATGTAACATCAATGTCGTGGGAGGTGTTTATAATTAGTTCTGTACATTATTAAATTTTTTTTCATGGCTGTAGTAGTTTAGTATTAACTTGAAAAGATATTGTAGTGTTATGTCAATGTATTTTGTAAAGTCACTGCTCCGGAATATGAATGTAGATAGTTGTGAGCATTTAAAGTTTAGTTTGTATTTAAATTTTGAACTGTTGTTAAATAAAAATGAATTTAAGTTGAACTATATGAGATCATAAGCACTTCATTTATCACAAGTTCTGTGTGGCATGGTTTGAATTTGACACTACCAAGAACTATAAAGGTTGGGTTACGAACTCCTTCGTTATCAAAAGGTCACAATTGTGTTAGGTTAAGTTCATAATACTTGTGATACATCATGCGGAAGTCACATTTGGCTGTTTCATTTCATGAACTTGAGCTTTTATGTGTAGCAACCTTTTGTAATTATTCAACGCAATGTATTGTGTGGAACATATTCTTGTACGGTCTTGCAAATCGTGTAATTCTATTATTTTGCTATGGGGGTTGCACGAAAATGTAGGCATGTTTCTATTATTTAAAGCAATCGAAATGGTATATAAAAGGGGATATGATAGCTTTTATGGACGCAATTCTCAAGTAACCCCGTATAAAGGATTCCAAGGTTATGGGATCAGTGAACGTCGTCTCATGGCATCATCATTTTCTCGTCTCCAGTTTCATTGTCATCAATCTAACCCTCCCAGCCGGCGTCGTATTGTTCATCCACAGTTTCAGCTTCAACCTCATCTTCCTCAATACATTTGACAACGCAAAATCTTAGGGAAACCTTTAGATGCTGTATTCAATGAAATCCTTCTCTCCAGAAAATCCGCAGTTGAGAGCATAGAGTTGCTGGCCAATAAATTTCTCATAATTTTTCACCAAATTCCCTGCCTTAACGCTTTTGTTCCGGTCGACCAGGAACTTGAGTTTAGTCCAGGTACGAAGAAGAATCTCATCAGGGGCCACGATAAGACATAGAAATTTTGGAAAAACTTAAATAATAAATAAACTTTAAAATATTAAGTGTTTTTAGTAAATCTACGTTCAAATATGATCGGTAACAGTATGATCCTTCGGTATATACCCAACCGTTGAGGAAAAATACATCAGAAGCTTTTAGAACGACTCTTGCGTCCGTATATCTTCCAAGCTCCAGTTCTTCATTCAATAACGGTTCGTTCCCCCGATACTCGTGCATGAGCCACTCCGACCGGATGCTGAAGTACTCGTTTAAGTTTTCCAAGTGTTCTATACCAATGCAGCTTGGCATTCCTGTCGATTAGACATTTCATAACTAGTCGTTTGAAATTGCGTGCGCGCTTCATATCTCCAATTAATTTTGTTAGGGTGCGTGAATCCCACGTCATAAATGGCTGCGTTATAGCCTTCAATCATGTATAAATGATCATGATGATCTAGCGGGAACTCAACCAGGTTGTCGAATTCCTTAGGTCGGACAGTGTACACGGCTATGGAATGAATTGGTCGAGGGAGAACGAAGAAATCAATCCCGGTTCCAATTGCGTATCGATTCATGTCCAAGTTTGCTTCAGAAATAGCCTTCAATTTATCTTCCAGTTGGAAACGCTTTGATTTCGTCTCAAGGTCGAGGGATTCCCACTCCGACATGCGTTTTCCACTCGCTAGCATTCCTATTGGAAAAAAAACATTGGCAATTCAAGAAACGGGATAATAGCAAATGCACTTTCGCCTTTGACTATTTCCATGTACATCTTCAGTCGCTGCGCTGTGAATCGAAGTAAAAGCGTCTGCTAGCTTTCACTCATCTTCTTGTCCATTGACCCATAAATACTGGCAAATTGACCCTCGTAGTTTACCGATTCTGCGGGAATTGCTGGCATAAACTGACTGCGCCCTCTCAAAATTTCTCGTATCTCTGAAGTTTAATGACATTCCATTTAATTTGCAAAGCATAGCTTATTGCTTAAATAGCAAAACTGTATTCCTCCAACAGGAACGGTTTCTATGAATGAAGCTTTCTTTTCCAAAGTGTCTTGGAGGATTTGGCGTATAGCGTCCAACGTCGGTTTTCTGCTAAAAGAAACAGTTATTTGTGGAACAATAAAACCCCCATAACGCAGTAGAGTTGACAAGGTGGTATGGAACAGTATTTATTTTAGGGGTTTAATAATGATGGAATGCAGTAAGTGTTTGGTGGCTTCCTCAGTATAATCCGAAGAATAAAATCATTGCCCTTCAAATGTGACCCACTCAGCAAATGTTGGAGTACTCAGCATGCGCTTTTGCCTGGTAAAGATGTGTTTGGGGCAACGTGAGATAGTCCTGGATCAGAATGTATTGGAGGAGAAAAAGCACTGTAAAGTGTACAATATGAAATAGTAAAGAATTTAATGATACCAGGAAGATGAATGTGGTAGTGCAACATTGTTAACAAAATGCTAAAACCTTTGTTTCAGATTTGATCTCTACCTCATTTCCCATACCACAAGAAGAGAATGTGTGAGCAGCGTGCTTCACGACGAATCCGGTCTGGGTATTCAGCGTTATACGTTCAAGCTTTGTCATCTGTATTACAATTGGACAGGAACTTTCACCGTTCCAGGACCGTGTCAGATCCAGAACGCGCATAAGTTCACGTTCCTCGTGGGCACTGCTTTGCAGCGACTTGCAGATCTCATTTTCTGCATTTCTTGTAGATTCCGTCTTTAACCTTTATTTCTACTTTATTGTCGAGTGTAATCTTACATTTTTGTCGTGGGAGGTGTTTGTAATTAGTTCAGATTCAGTAGTTAGATGTTAGCTTTCGTTGTGAGTCGCACAACTGACGATATTAATATCTATGCATAATTATGCATAGTTATAGCTGTACTGTATTAAATTGTGTTTTCTGTCATGGCTCTGATGTAGTATTAACTTGAAAACATATTGTGAAACAAGTGTAGTTATATTATTGATTAATTCACTGCTCCAGTATCCGTTTGTGGTTGTGAGGATGTGGATGTGAGGAGCCTAGTCAATGAAATTACAACTTAAACAATCATTTGTATTGTATTTAATTTTTGAATTGTTAATTAATAAAAATGATTTGTTAGTTGAACTATATGAGAGACAGAGATCATCAGAACCTTCATTAATCACAATTTCTATGAGACATCATGAGCGGATCGTGGATTCTGCAAGTACTAACTCTCTCTGGAGATAGTACAACTTGTTCTGGTTTGAATCCTTTCGTTATCCGACGGTCGCAATAGGTTAAGTTTGTTGTTGTGATTATGAGGAAATAGAGCTTGAGTCTTTGACCTTATATGGGACACATTTAACCTAATGGTATGCCTTCGTTCCTGACCGCAGGTTCAAAACACCGGCCCGCAATGCTCGCAATAGTAGTCATAAGCTCCATCAGCGACGATGTGGTCCAATTCAATGCGAGAATGGAGTTGCTGACTAGTCACAAAACTATTGTAGCATCCAGGATATTTACACGCGTTGTGCCGAAATCTCACATGATTCCTGAGGGATTTCTCGCTGTGAAAGTACACTTTGCACAACGTGCAGAGCAACTTTTCGTCTGGAGATTATGTCTTGATTTTTATGTCCAGTTGCGAATTAACGGGAGCCTTCTCTTCGTAACTTGATACTTCTTCCCTGCGTTTTCTTGGACGACCTCGCTTCACGGCGGTAATACAGCTTTCTTCCGTAGGGCTTCCTCCTTCTCCTCAGCGTTCAAGTGGGAGTAGTAGTGCTGCTCGTACTCAAGCGATTGGGTGGAGTAGCTCGCTGGCATTCCGCAGATTGGACACACGCTTACGCATTTACTGGATGCTACGCGATTTGGAGGGTTCGTGTGGTAAAAGTCATTTTTGGTGCACGTTCATTACAACCACCCACTTTGATTTCGGGGGAGAACAAATCCTAGGGACGTATGCCATGTGGTGCTCCAGCTCTTTAACGCTCCTCAAGCGCTCTGCAGTACTTGCACTGGAAACAGTCTGGAAATCGTTTGATTGGCATCACATGTTTTGATAATAATTATGATGATTTATGATGATTTATTTCTGATTCGTCTTACCCGAGTGGCTGATCAGGCAGTGAGCGCAGCCCCGTTCCGTGCTTTTGTCCGGCCTGGTTCAGGATTTTTTGTCCGGCCCTGTTAAAATAGGAATTTTTTTAAAAAAGGTATCTAATATTCAAGGTCTCGAGCATTAAACTAATTCTACATCAAAATCAAGACATTTGTAGGCTTCTTCGATAGCTTCTTCAAAATCGTCGCAATATTTTAAACAAAAATAGTTATCTGGAGTTAAACTCCGTAGTTTAGCATCTTGATGTTTATTAAACCCTTTGGCAAAAAATGATCTATGTACGACATTAATTGTGATTCGTTGAATTTGTTAAATGTGCGTTAAGTAGGAATATAAAACTCAAAAGCAACCTTTTTTACAGCATGCTTATATCGTATTTTATGTACTATTCTATTATTCAGAACTACATATTTCACAAAAGACAGTTTCTATGTATTCAAATAAACAAAAAAGTAGTCGCCTGCTACTCATAAGGAAACACCTTTTGCTATCACAAACAAATACTATCAAAATTTGTGATTTCAAGGAATAAAACATGCAAGGATTACAACTAGACAGCCGGCTGCAAAGAGGAAGAATTTTGGAGCTACAATCGATTTTAATCAGCGGGCGCAGCGTAATATATATCATACCCAATCAATATAGCTATTCGTAGTAGTACTCATTTCACTTTTATAACTTCAGAATTATTAGTGTATGTTTGCAGGAAATTCTGTCAAGTATCCTAACAACGGTTATCGGATTAAATTTACTCAATTTTATGTTGAAAGAGAGACGGTAACTAACTTTAACTTAAAGATTTTTACAGATCCTGACAATTAACCAAAAATGTACCTTCTCACTCTCATATAACAATAAACGAATCCTTCAAAGCACGTACCTTTCAATTTACATAAATTTTGAAGATCAAAAACAAAAAAAGGTAGATGTGCACTGGAAACGTAAATAAACATCTTAAAATGCTCATCTTTGTTGCTCCAAAAGCATCATAGTAATGAAGCTGTAAAACTAGAAAATCAAGGTATTCCTACATGTATTTAATGTTAAAAGATATTTTCTTGTCGTCAGTACATCTAATGAACAAAGTAAAAAACGGAGCTTGTACTTTTACTCGCATCGTACCCCATAAAAATACGTAGAGTAAACGCTTATCCGCACTAGTTTTTTCACCTGTAGCTCCAAAATGTCTTCATCTAAGCAGTTGGAACGTGCCTAGTTGTATTTGTTGCATGTTTTATCCCTAAAACCACAATTTTGAACAGAATTTGTTTGTGATATCAAATGTGTTTCAATGTCAGACACCCGCAGACTTGGATTTACAATATTTTAATATTTTATAGTTTTCTAACTGCAGGATAATTTAACAATTATGTGTTTCATGGATCATATACACTATTCTTATTTTCTTGTAATACTATTGAACATTTTGAACAGGTTAGTCGGTAATTGCGGTAGACGTGAGCGAAAACTCCGGCCTTTATTCGGCCCTCCGCCCGTCCGGCCTGGAGCAGTCGCTCCATTTTGCTCCGCCGTCGGTACGGCCCTGAGTGAGCGTGAATTTTGTCGTGCTGACGTTTTGAAAACGGGATGAGTTCGGAACAGATTGAGCACTGGAAACAACGTGTGTCGTCCAATCTTACGAATGGAGAGTACGGTAGTAGATGCTTCCACTTATCGGGTCGTGGATTAGCATCACTTTCTTGGAATTCAGTCCGCTCTCGAACAGATCATCATGAATATTATTAGGGAATTCATGCTTGATTCTAACTTCATTTTTCCGTGGTCTTCCACGTTTGAAGCGAGTTGGCTCCGTGTCTGCAAATATTTAGAGGTGGAAATTGGTTACCAGAATTTCAGCTGAAATGTTCAAATATTAGTTAATTAATACTTGCAACTTACAACATGGGTTCATTAGAACATTCTCATCAGGAGGGTTTGATTTCCTCTCGGGTTGTTAGCAACGCTTGTCTTCTTGTCAGTTTCATTACTGTTTTTGCGTGGTCTTCCTTGATTGCGGCGGATTGGCTCGTCTGAGGAAAGACATGCTGTTTTACAATCTGACATGCTCAAAATAAATTAATGTTTA
>JAQGAP010004335.1:0-10647 GCA_034697805.1 Orchesella bifasciata
AGGAAAGGCTTTCAGTAACGGTTGCCCCTTCGTGAAAAAGAAAAAAGCATTGGGAACAATCGCTAAACCAGCTACATGTACGTGACTCCATCATTTTTCTTGTTCCGCTTCGTCATTCCTTAATGTTACATCAGGTGAATAATTTTCAGAGTGCCCCTAGGCAGTATCAAGTAGTGAGAAAGGTTCATGCATCCAAAAAAAAATATTGAAGCCCTTCGAATGATACGCACAATTTTTATTTAAAACTCGGTTCATCGTTCGTTTAAAAAAATTAAAAAGAAATTCGATGTCTTTTTTCTCGTTTTTTTTGCTTCAGTTCTTCACAATGGAGAAGGAAACACTAAACAGGAGACTTACGTAAAACTATAAAATGGACTGGCTTTCATCAACTTTATTGTTTTTAGAAGAAAAAAACATTCTCCAAACTGAGTAAAAATGTTTTTATTGTGCGATCAAACTCTGGTTGGAATAGTACAAGATACTGAGAGTAGCGTTTGCTCTCATATCGCATGTCATTCCTTTCTCCCTTTATGATGTCATATCACAACTCAGACTGTCAATTTCGCCCAAATAATCGTCAATTATTTGAGTGCTCAGAAAGGTTCTTAATTTTTAGAGCTTGTTTCCCAACCCGCCTTTTTCTAGCAAACCAACATAGTTTCATCATAAATAGCAACACGAAATCAGATTATGTGACTGGAGAAATGAACCAAAAAATGTTGTCAACGACTTTTGAACACTCCTTTTTTCTTTCTTTGAGGAAATGCTAAAGACAATCGGGTTAGGGAGAGGAAATCAAATCTTGTTTTTGTCCAAAAAAATGTTGCCAAAGCCAAATCCAACAAATTTCTTTGTCAGTCGAGAAAAGCCAAACTAAATGATACATGTTCACTAGTGCTCAGTGCTTCTCCTTCTCATCCCATACCATCCTGTCAATTTAGCTTAACCCTAACCCCCAAACAAGTATCAAATGCGGGTTAGGGACTCTTATAGAGCCGATGTTGTATGTAAGAAGAGACGGAGTAGTAGATTGCTAACGAAGAAAAGAGAACTTAAGCTTGATTCCTGATTCTCTTTCTAGTTCACTCACTTTATATGTCTTTGATACTTTGTTGAAAGGGCCAATTGCTGGTCAGCTGTGTCTTTAGCCGACGAGAAGAAAAAAGAGAAGTCGTAAATACTTTTTCTCATGTGTGGAGTTGTTGGGCTATCTGGACCACTGGAGATATTCACATTTTTATCGAATAAGGATTATTTGGATGCTACAAGTATAGCAATGTCTCTATGTTCTTATATGTCTAGTGCTCTCTGACTCTTTCACTCTGATTTGAAATTGGATCCTGTTCTTTTTTGTCTTTTCTCGCTTTCACCAGCTCTCGAGAGGAGGAAATGAAAATAGTAAAGATTTTCTCTCTCTCTCAAGATAAAGTAAGAAGATAAAGGTTAACATTGTTAAAGAGCTAGATATAAAATACACATATCTCTCTTCTTTCCTTCATGCTTCCTGCAATTTACGAGCTGGAACAGTTAGAGAAAAGCAAAGAAAAATCATGCGATTTTGGTTGCGCCTTTCCCTCCCCGTCTTTTTTCGTGTTCTCTGTCCAGACCCCAGACGCTCTCGGATTGCATTGCATTTTTTGTGTCTTGCTGCTTCTATTTTAAGTCTGGCTGGGGCTCAAATCAAATGAGAGCAGAGTTTTTTTTCGTTTTTGATTTCAAACTTGTTTTGATTACACAGCTGCGTATCTCTGTATCGATCTGATGTAAGAAAGGGAGAGATATAAAGGAAGAGAGAATTGAAAAGCAGGGTTGGAACAAAAAGCACCAGTTTTTCCACTTTCTTCTGCGTAGAGTAATAGTGAGGGAGAAAAGGATTGAGAGATGTGCTCGTTTTGTTCTATTCCTTGTAAATGAAATAAAGCGTGGCTTTTGTGTTTGCTCTAAGGATCTATGACTTGCACACATGAAAACGAAATGAAGCAAGTACCGTTGCATCATTTCCCATGAAATATATAGCTCCCGCGCGTCTCAAGCTACATATAACACGATTAATTAATAACACTAGAGCGTTTTCCCTGTGTGCACTTCTTGTAGTCCATAACCCAGGCCGGGGTTTGCTTAGATTTTAGTTGCCATACACCAGTAATAACCGTAATAACAGTGTATAAAAGGATACATGTGTATAGCCGCCTGCCTACCCACTAAGTTTTTAGTTGGGGAAGCTTAAGCAATCAGAAAATTTTAGAGAATGTGAGTGGAATCCGCGCAGTCCGCCACCACCACGTAAGCTACATAAATACCTACACCAGAAATTCATCAAGACGAAGCAAAGAGGAGAAAGTGGAGAGAAAAGAGAAAGCCTTCCATATCCTTCCTTCAATTCTCTTTTTCCTGACGACTCAGTCACCCATGCCATTTGTGTGGTTGCATGCATCTGCTTTTTCTGTTGTGGTCCGCGTGTGGTGCAACCAATTTTAACCTTTTCAAACAAAGACATCGGCAGTAGTGGGAACAGCAGGCTAGAGATCTTTTCATACAGTGTGCTCTCTCCTATGCTACAACTTCTCATATTTCCTCTCTTTACAGTCTTTTGCTCGTTTAGTGCTCCAGAAAATATCCAAGAATGCTAATAAAATGGCACAATGTAAACACAAAACACTACGATGACTACCTATTTCTATATTTCACTAAAGGGAACCCTTTTTTATGCATGCATGGATTGACAAGAGAAAGAGAAAACGTGAACATTCACCACTCACCACCACCTTCTTTATCTAAAAATCTAACAGAAGAGATGACGAAGGAAGAAGAGTTTTCCCCTTTGTTTGCTTTCCTTCTAAAAAAAAGTTCTTATAAAAGTAGCTAGATGATGCTAAATCGAAAATTTATACGGTTAGCCGCTCAATATAGAAAACGCGTAAACTGCCTCCTTCTTTGTTTTTATTAATACTTCAGCTGGCTCTTCTCCTTTTAAGATTTGTCTTTACTGAAAATAAATGAGAAAGTGTGAGTAGTAGTTGTACACTTTCCCCCTGTCTTTGTGTGACGAAACTCGTTATTATGTTTGAACTTTTACTTGCTTCCTCTTGTGCATCTTTTGTCCACATCCATCGGCTTTCCCAGTTTTATTAGAAGATTTGTGAACTCACGTCCTCCTCTCGTCATCATAATCTGTAGAAATGTTCCTTTTTGACACCTTGATGATGCTCAGGCATCATGTGTACACATGTCAGGCAGGAAAAGTAATGAAAGTAGTATTTACCTTTATCGCTTCACACCATCATCATAACATCACATCACCACAAAAAAAAGTATAGGGACAAGCCCATGGTCTAATTCATTCCTTATTTATTGCTTCCATCCAATACAATTTCCTGGACATTGTGCACACGCTCCTAGTAGTACCCAGCTTGTTTACGACAACTAACAAAAAAGGTGTGCACTACCACGAACACTTGAGGGAAAAATGAGAATTTTTTATTAGATGCCATAAAACGTCTTGTAAGAGTAATACACGTGCTATTATCACAATAATCAAACCTGAGCAGTTGCAGATTATACTGTCAACAAGAATATTTTTATTGTGGTGGACGACTAAAAAGACGCAATAAAGCTCAAAGTTTTTTTATGCGTTTTGGAGTGGCAGCTCGTATAGACATCGATTTTTTTGTGTTGAGGTGGTAGTAGGTAGTAATAATGCGTTGATCTTGGTTAAGGAAGGAGAATGATCATGCAATATATGCCGTTCTACCATTTAGCTATCGTTCATGAAATGGAAATTTTAGCTGAGGAAAGCAGAAGGTTGTGAAGGAGTATTTGTGTGCGGGATGTCGATGGGGAGAGATAACATCACTCATTCTCTGAGCAACAAATTAAAGTTGACATGCAATACTGCTCCTAGAGGCTTCTACCACTACTGGATAACATCACTATCCACTCTTCTCGCGTAGCTGGTGTAAGCGGAAGAACCTAACATGCATACTTTTTTTTGTTTCTTGGTTGTTATTACTCTGTTGCTGCGCTAATTGGTCATTAGGCTGGAGAAATGTAATTAGGAAGGAAGGAAGAAAGAAGAAAATAAAAGGATAAAGAATGACGTGACGTGGGTTGCTTGCTACTTGCTACCTCTCTTGTTCTCAGAATTCATATTATACCAGGTTTTTAGATATGTGAGAAGGAAGGAATGGGTATTATTAGCGTGTTGCTGTTGTATTATCATGATGAGATGACAATGACAATCTTGTTTTGTGTATGGCAATGCCAAAATATATTCTCACGAGTCGGGCACGTGAATTTTTCACAAAATCACACCAACCTTTCTTCCATCCCATTTTGTTTTATAGCAAAATCGCATTACGTTTTTTGCTTATTTAATGGAAACTGCTGTTCAAGTGATTCTCTTATTATGATGATGATGATGGTAGTGTTTGGTGTTGGTGAGAATGGGAGGCTGTAATAATGACATTGGAAAGCCTGCTAGCAACAAAATCAGCACCATTCCAACTCTTACAACATTTACCTACTTGCTCCATGATGTGGGAATATCTGCTGGGAATTTCTATCTCATTTACAACGGCTTCATTCATTCAACTCGCCACCACCAAAACAGGAGCCCTGTCGTTGCATTTTTCCGTGCTTGTATCTTATCCCCAATCTTCTCCGTATAATTTTGGGCAGTGAGCCACAAGGAAAAACGAGATGGTGATGATCGTATCTGAAAGGATATCATGCTATATATATTGTCCTACTATTTGCACCAACGTCCGCATCTCTAAAATGGTGGTGGTAGAGTAGTAGTTGTGTGGTGTGATGTGATGTGGCTAGTGCTAAGATAAATAAATGGCAAATCCAACTTTTGCTGCTCCACGCGTATATTTATAACTACAACACTATTAGCCAACCAATGTCATTTTCCTCCTTTCCCATTTCCAACCTAAAATTCGGAATGTACGAATATTGGTTGGGATTTCCAGCCTGGTTGTTCTCCTCCACTCAGCCTAGCTATTTTCTGGTGGGGCTCACGAACCAAAATTGCATTGCATGTCATAGTCCAGTAAAACGGCTTCTATTAGCTCCACTACAGCTGGAAATGGCTTCATTATATCAACAACAACAGAAAAAATTGTATGGAATGGAATCCTTATTGTTCCTTTCTTTCTTGTCGTGTGTGGATGCTTCTATGCTTACAAAACCCGGCTCAGTGAAAGTGGTGAAAGGAGCAGCAAGCAGCAGCTATAGGAGCTCTGCTGATGGTATGCAATCTCCATTCAGCAAACAAACAGGATGTCTAGCATTCAATTTGATTTCTAGCTGTTGCTCCTTCCATTTCTATAGGCTCAACCATTTTTTGCGGTTAATTAGGAACAAAGAACTATTGCAAATATTTTTAGTAAAACAAACATTTTTGTTATCATCAACTTATCAGCTCTTCTTCGTTATTCTAACGGTTATGGTGATGAGGGCACTCAATTTTAAGAGTTGAAATATGATCTGCAATAAGCAATCCACTCGTCGTCTTCACACTCACAAATGAAATAATCTTGAAGCTTTCTTTCCTCTCCTCTACTTTCCATATAACGCATGCTAAGAGGGATGGGCAGCTCATAAGCCATTAAAAGGTTTAAACCCCTTTTTTCAAGAAGTCATAACATATTTCACGTTTTCCTTGTTTCTGACAACGCAAGATAAAAAGTTGAAAATGCTAAATGGTTTATATACATACGTGGTACGCGTGGAAGGCCAACATACAAAGTTGTAGTAGCAGAGCAGTACATTCGTAAATTTCAAGTTGGGAAATGGACTTTCTCTCATTGTGATAATCCGAAGTGGAGAAAAAGGATTTCAAGAGAGAAACATCTTATTTCCCATGTTTTCTCGACGAGGCTACCATTATATGGGCTATAATTAAGGCCTTTCACGCGTAACGACTTCATGCATACTCTTCTCCTTGCTTGCGTATGTAATGCAATCGTGCATGGCGAACACGGAACAACCAAACATAGACAGACAGACGGTCTGCTGCTCGCATGCTTTCCCATTTCCTCTTTCTTTCCTTCTCCGTCGTCCTCATCATCATTTCTAATGACAGCGTACGCTCTCTCCTTCTTCCCGCAACTTTTTTCTTCTGCCCATTATCCTGACTTTAGTTATGTGAGCTGCTCGAGACTCTTGGACATTTTACACAATGCTCACAGCAGCGGCATAAACGAGCCCCACTCTACTTGGCCACTATAGGAAAATGGAATATATTATGCATGGAGACACGGAGAGGAAAAGGAGTGTATTCCTCGAACCAATAATATTATATTGCAGTTTTATCCAGCCATATTCTCATTCTTTCACGTTATCCCCCACTTAGTCTTCTCTTTTCTTAACAATGATGATGGGATGGAAGTTAGTTGAGTTGAGTTTCCACTACAAACTTTTTGTAATGTGATGCACAGAGTGAATGGACGGACGCTGGAATTTGGTATGGACTTTTTTGTGCTTGAGGACTTTGTGGCCGAGTGAATAAAGGTCTGGATTGTATTTTAGTATCATGATGAGGATGATGATCACCAAATCACCATCATCTCATCTCGTAGTCATCATCTTAAAGAGCCAAGTTGCATAATTATTATTCTTGCTATCTCCATTCAAAAAAGTAGGAAACAATGGATTTAATGTTGTGAATGGGTAGCATAATATCATGTACCCAAAAAGTTGGCCGTTGGCTTAGTTAGTTCTTCTCAGAAAATCATTGCAAAAGAGAAAGAGTGGGGAATGAATGATGATGATAGAAATTGGGAAATATTTTGCTCATACAACGAGTTGAACCAACTCGGGAGCCCTACTCATTTCAGAGTTGCCAACAGCCCGCTCAGAGTACAAAGTGAAGAGCTCCCTTTGAAGCTGCTGATAATGACGGTGTGTGGTGGTGGTGGGACGGATGATGATAAAAATCAAAGAGAAAGAGAACTTTTTGCCAACTTCACTACATGCATACACTTACAGACAGCCTACATGCGTGTTTTTTCTGTGTGTCCGAGCAAGTGAAACGGATCGATAAGGGAGGAAAAACGAACTGGAGAAAAAATAGAATAAGAGCAAGTAAAACCATAAAAGTAGAAGGCCTGGAGCGGCTAAGATGGTTCAAAACATGTATAGTACCATAGTAGTAGTCTTTGGTGCGGAGCGAAGGAGAGGAAGGATGGTGAAAGTTGAAAAATGATGTGAACGACAAGGATAAAGTAGAATGGGCTTCAAATATTTGGGACACGGCAAACCATGCAATATTCTATGGGTGCAATGGCATCACATCCAACCGTATCATTCAGAATGACCATCATGATCACATCACATGAGCATCATCATGAGATTTTATTGAGTTGTGTGGTGGCGGTGGTTGGAGGTGGTGAAACAAGTGCTCTCGTCTAATCTCGACAAGCATGGACTACATGGAGCCCCACACCAGATAGTCACATTTCACTAAACTGCTTCCTATTTTCCCATTTATTCTCTGGATTCCATTGACTCCATCTCAATCGTCATCCTCGTGTGATGGTCATCAGGGAAGTGGCTAAATGCTTTATCTCTTTCTATTTACATTTGTCTCCTTCTTTTTATCCATTTAATCCTCTCAAAATGCGTAGTTGTCAGAGATGAGTTTGTATGGGATAGATTATCTCCATCATCATCATCAACTAACCACCATGTTTACCGCATATTGACCAGGCCAAATAATTGGGAGACTGCTCAAGCAGAATTGAATGGCAGCACTTAAGTGGATTACATAGTGAGGCTTAGCTTCAAATATTTGTCCTCCTCCATGACCTCCTTCTCGACGAGAGAAGAAGAGGTGATATTGGAATGGCGGTGGTGGGGCTGACCCGTGAGAAAAAATCATTTGAATCGCACACATCATGAAAGGAATGTTAAATTAGGGATGACAAATGGTGTGAATGGTCGTTGAAGGTGAAAGTGGCGAGAAAATGGTGATGCGACATGGCAATGGTGGTGGTGGGAGAAAGAGGTAACGGCTCATTGATAATGATGATGGTATGGTAGACTGTGGTGTTGGCGGAAATAGGAAAAGACATCCTGAAGAATGACGTGCGTATGCTAAGCCTATATATAACATGTGTACAATATTTATACATAAGAAACCAGTCCGAGTCGTCGTCATCACATCACTGGTTTTTGCGGTTGAGAATGGAGGAGACGCGAAGAAAGGGCTATGACCTCAAAAACTGAGCGGAGCTGTTGTATGGGCGCAACTGTCTCCCTGTCATCGTATTCTTCACTGGAAAGTGCATAATATTTTGGGGTTAGTTTGACATCAGCTACCAAGATAAGGACAGGATGAGCAGTGAAAAGGGGAGACTTGACTGACTTGAATTTGATTATAGTAAGCATCATGCATAACTATACGTAATATTCCTCCAGTTCCACCCGCCACCACAGTTCACAGTCACTGAGAAAATGATCATTTGTATATTGGCTAGCTCATGGCTGTGAAATATATAACTATATCCAGCCTCTAAATGTATGCGTGTATATAATAATGATTAATTCTTGGCACGATGGCTAATAACAAAAGATTTTGTGTCTGAACTTATGCTCCGCAACAGCTCATTAGTACACTTCGCTTGCTCACTTATTCCCATGCATCTAAGCTTGATCATCAAGAAGCTGATTAGAAGAAGACAAGAGCACACATGTGGCCCCGAGAACAAAATCAGTTTTAAAGAAAAAGAGTTGTTATCCAGCACATCCAGCCAACCTTTCTCTCTCTCTCAGTTCAAACATCTCTTTCGGCTCATTTGCTTCGAGTTGAGGAGGAACCCGGATGATGATTAAGGTGATATGATGCTGATGATGATGATGATAAAAAGGAGTTGTGTTGCAACTTGCGAGTGCCAGATCTATGATACTAACTAATACTACTACTAGCGACTACCTTAATCTGCCTCAAAAGCATAAGTCTACTGGAAGAAAGCAAGGTTGAAGCTAATGCTCACTCACTCACATCATGTAATCCGTTCCATATGCTCGCCTCCTTTTAAATCCTCGTCGAAAGAGGAAGGGAACGGGCGCATTCAAAACTCTGATATTCTGATATGATATGAATCTGCAGTCAGGGAGCACGTACATAGAGATGTGTTAAGGTATGTTTCATTCAACAGCCTACGCAGCTGTGCTCCACGTAGGCATTCAAAGGAATGCTTCTGCTGAAAAAATAATGGAATGATCCCGATGATTTCTGTGATGCCGCTTCCAGCATTCCGTTTTCATTATATGGAGTACTTTCATTACATATTACATTACATTTTGGAGCAGCTGCTTAGTTATGTGTTGATGGGCTGCAAAAAAAACTAGGAGAAAAAGTTAGAATTGGTGTGGAATGGATGAATGGGAAGGAAAATCAAATATGATGAAAATGGAATGTTGAGTGTGATAAATAGGAACTAACAAAAATTGGAATTAGTGTTTGCTTAAATATTTGCTAAATCGTACGTGCATCCAAACTCGTGTAAATCTAAATGAGACTATGCGGAATTGGAAATAATCGCTTGCTTGCTGATTTGTTTGCTAGTTGATGAAATATTCAATTGAAATATCATGTTTTATTTTCAGATCTTTGAAGATTACTACCATTTGACACACACCAGAGTTGCCAAACGGAGTATAGAGCCTCACGCTGAGTATCATGACCGTCTAGCATCAGAACCCGAGGTATGTTTGTGTTGTAATCATATTCAAGAAAGCATATAATATCCATATTCGATGTTTTCACGGCAAAATCAACATTAGCAAAAAAAATTCCCCCCGTCTACTTCCAACTTCCGAGCCACAGCGTATAAGAGAATACAAACTTTTCATGATTTTTGTTCCAGCCGTTAGTCTACCATGTTGTTTTTCCCTTTGTGTATTATTTGTCAGAAAGTTTCATGAAATCTTGTAGCATCATCAAATCGCGTTATTTTCTAGCCCTATTTGCAGTCCTACAAATTCAGCTCACCTATTTACGATTAGTTACTTGTCTCCCTTTTTATCCTTTCATTCATGATACTTTTCTGTGCACGTCACGGTATTTGACCCGAGGCTACCTTGTTACCTCTTTCTCTGCCGTTCCCTTTTCATCGCATAATCATCATCCATTCTCTCCACTTTTTTGTTCTCTTTCGGATGGAAAACTACCCGTATGTTATATAATCCTTTTTCTTTCTCTGCCTCAATACGAAATAGACATGAGCCACGTAATGAGCATCCCGTAATTTTAGCAACAGGACAAAAACTCATAAAGTTGGATTAAAGGAATCATGATGATTATGTGAGGTGGAAAGAAAATAAAGGAGCGCGCACACAATTTTGTTGGTGGTGAGGAGACTCTTATCATCATCAGCAGCAGCAGCAGCTTTTACTTTGCAGGCTACACAACACAACCATATCACTCTCACGCTCTACACAACACACACTATGAAACCAAAAGTTTTACCAACATTTTTCATTTTCTCTTTTCTCTCTCCGCTCCACCAAACAAGATGAACAAGAGGAAAAAATAGAGCAAGCTTACGTCTTGCATTACTTCTTTTTTTGCAATGCAACAGGAAAAGAGAGCTTTGTTCAACATTTTCCATATTTTTATTCAAGATTAATTAAAATTAC
>JAQGAP010004336.1:0-10646 GCA_034697805.1 Orchesella bifasciata
CAGGGGGCCTAACCCTGAGGTACTGGGTTCGATACCAGTCCGAGTCATTAAACTTTTGTCTTTCCTTTCTTATGCATAAAACTCTCAGAGGCTCGCTCCTTACAATATCCATCACATCTCTCCCCTCTCCGCTTGCAAACGGAAGGCATGCATTGTGGTCTCGTTTTTGCCGGAATAGTTGGCACTTCCTTCATTTCATCACTCACAAACGAAAGGCTCATGACTACGCTTCCTCCTACTCTAAGAAGCTTGAACAAACTGAGGAGGAAACTGGTACCCTTTACTCTTGCCCGACGTGCCCGCAACTTGCTCCAATGAGTCTTCCCGCTTTCTTTCAACACATTGCCTTTAACCAGCGTAAGCAACTATTTTTTATACAAAACCATTCATAACGAATTACAGGTTTTTATCAATTAAAATTTATACTAATTTTTACAGAGCAACGAAAAAAGTGCTCTGAATGCCCTACATATCTTTCCTCGTCAGAGGAAGCTGTAACAAGTCTCTGGAACAAGTATTACGAAGGTTCTGCCACTAACCCAAGAAATGAAATGGAACTTAACGAGGTAAAACTCCACAGAAAGGGTGCTATATGTAAGACAGTTTATTTCTGTGTCAGCTGTCCAAAATCATTTTGTCCGAGGCTCAACTGGCAATTTCACTGGCTGCTGGCTCACCTTTCAGATTTGGAGCTGAACTGTTTCCACTGCAACGAGCGGTTTCCAATCATGACCAACGCACTATAATTTAAAATCAGTGATTTGATGCCGTTAATAGGTTTTGAGATGAAATTTGAAGCAATTTAATACCAGAGTGTGATACATGTTTCTATATGATAAAACGCATGTAGAATCCGATAAGACAACTTTCAGCCCGCTGAAACAAGTATTTTTGTAGTTCTGCTAGTGTTATGCCGACAGAGTAGCATTTTAGGGTCGGTTTAATGAGAAAATTAAACTTTTAAATTGTTTAAACCAAAACTTCCAAAAAGTGCGCGCTGTAGTGAGGACAAGGAACTTCTTCGGCACATTTTGCCACCAAGGTCACCATTGTAGGAGCGCGCAAACTCTGGAAGTCGGGGTAAACGTTTTTGGAATCGCAAGTTGTAAAAAATTGAAAACCGTTGGATTTTGATTTGGAACACTGCAAATGTGTCAGTTTGTCTTAAAACATTGATGAAACGTCAAAACACTGACATCTGCTGAGAAATTTGAGCGTTTACTTTAATTTCCGACACTTGGAAATTTTAAGAACTTACGACTTCAAAAACGTTTACCCCGACTTCCAGAGTTTGCGCGCTCCTACAATGGTGACCTTGGTGGCAAAATGTGCCGAAGAAGTTCCTTGTCCTCACTACAGCGCGCACTTTTTGGAAGTTTTGGTTTAAACAATTTAAAAGTTTAATTTTCTCATTAAACCGACCCTAAAATGCTACCCTGTCGGCATAACACTAGCATAACTACAAAACTACTTGTTTTAGCGGACTGAAAGTTGTCTTATCAGATTCTAAATGCGTTTTATCATATAGAAACATGTATCACACTCTGGTATTAAATTGTTTCAAATTTCATCTCAAAACCTATTAACGGCATCAAATCACTGATTTTAAATTATAGTGCAACGAAGGGCTAGAGATTTGATACAAAGGAGTCCAACTTCTCTCTGAATTTCTACCTAGTGAGGAACTACTTGTACATCCACATGAGACTCTTCCATGAAACTCGCTACTTTCCATCAACTCACCAGAAGAAAAAGGCTATGAAAAAGAAACCAAAGACAAATCAGTCTTCGACGGATATTCGTTCGCATGCCGAATGTCTAGAATGTCTGAGAAGCTTGATGAAATAAATTGAAAAAATCAAGTAGCAGTGCCAAATAGTAGATCCGTTATGTGTGAAAGTGTATCGATCTCCGTGCAACTCGACAGTTTAAAAGCTACTTATTTCTAAATATATGAAAGTTTTTGTAATAAAGGTACTAATGATAAAACGAGTGAGGCTCACATCTGTTTGGTAATATTTGTCACTTTTTCTGAGTTTTTTCTGCATTTAGAGCATGTGCGATTCGTGAACTATGAATGCATGACATGACATTTGGTAACTTAAAACAATCCAATATTTTACGTAGTAAAGGAACATCCGACGAACACATGTAAACGGAGTTTTGTTAGTTGCAACGTTTTATTTTCGGTGATTTGTATGCAAAACTCTATTTCTTTCATCAATTTGTGGGCTTCCGTCTAGTTTAGCGTGTTTTACGACCATTAAAAAACATTCCGGAATTTGGTACTAAAGATACGTAGGTTGATCTATATGAAGCAGTAAAAACTGTTAGAACTAGTTATTCCTGTCTTACGAATCCAATACATTTTCGGACTAAACCAACTGAGTCCAATAAGACGATCAAAGATTTACAGTTGGTGTTTTAAATTATTCTTAGCGAAAATAATGGTAAAAATTACTCTTTTATACCTCTCATTAAGTTTTATTCGCCATTATTGTTCGTAAGGTCAGACAGATGAATGGTACAGTTGACAGAGAGTGTATTTTCATATTCATTGCGTTCACATGCATCAAGCTCATCAGTTTTCAGTTCAGCTGCAGCCTGCAGCTGTGACGTAGACGATGATGCTTGTCATCATCATCATCGTGAGTTCTGCTCCGCATCAGAGAAAAACTTGAGCTGAACTCAGCTTTGCTGCGCATGCTAATGCTCTAAATCCATTTTATTTCAGTCATCAAACATTTACAAACTACGCGACACACTAAAAATTAATTAGAATGTAATGCCTTTTCTTTCTGCATTACTGTTTTCTGTCCATCTTGTTTTAAAATATTCCGCATTTATTTAATAAAGGCCCCATCCACCCAATTTACCAAGTTGATGGGAAAATTACTCAAATCACTTACAAGCTTGGGTGTGAGGAAGATGATCTCTATTTCGAAGAAGAATTTATATTATGATCAGGAACAACAAGTGATAGTCCTCGTCCAAGAAATGGAAGCAGGTGAAAAAGAAAACTTACTTCTCAAACTGAAAACACATCACCTTGGAACGGGCACTGGAGAGGGCACCCTTCATCGGTGAAAGAGGACTTCAAGTGGGGTTCAAAGAAGTTTTAGACTAGTTGATTGAGCTCAATAATGTCGCTCGGCTAAAGTGCCTTTATCCCAATTGTCAACGGGTATTCAATCGTTTTCCGAGGCAGGAGCAAGTTGCGAACTTTAAAAATATAATTGACGAAGGGGGCCCAATAACTGCTGGAAATTTTGTGGGATACTGGACTGGGGGCTGCTCTTCAATTCAACTCACTTCCGTCTTTGGGAGTTGTTGGAGTGAGTGAAACTGTTAGATTTGTTGATAGTCACTTTGCACATACCGTCTTTTATTGTTTGACCCTCAAAATTCTTCAGTTGTATAAGAATGAAGAACTGGAAAAAGCTCATAATCTTTTGGAAGTGAATATTTCACTATCAAATTTAGTGGTAAATCGTGCTTAATGTCACAACAAGCTACCATCCAGATTCGCTCACGAAGAGAAAAAACCTGATTGGTGCAGAGTATTTTGACTTGACGGAAAATTTTACCTGTGCTGCTCTTTCTTGTAAAATATATATATGAAAATATTCTATTTCGGTTTTTCGGAAGTTAATATATACCCTGTTATAAAATAACAAAAAGTACAGGAAACAAATCGAAATTCTAGGTTTCCAGCAATTTTGGATCAATTGTTTGAGATAAGGATGACGCAAAAAGTCAGGACACAAATATATTAGACCCACTGGGTGGGCCCAGAATAATAAACAATGGCTAATTCTGATTCACCGAGTCAAACTTTGTCGGAAAGTAGTAATCTTATATTTTTGACTTTGTCACATATTGCGGCATATGTATAGAAGAAAATTGTGTCAAAATGTTGAAATTTTAATATATTTCAACGATTTATCACATTGAGAAGATGCAAAGACAAAGGCGGGCTGGAAATAGAACATACGAAGTCAGTTATAAGAATTTCGGACTTGTAACGTTTCAAAAATCTAATAAAATCTAATAAAATATAAATTAGATTATAACACAAGCTTGCAAAAGTAGCCATTTGAGCTCCGGGCTAGTTTATACTCTGTCATTCAATCAAAATGCATTTGTCATAAAATCAATCTGTTATTTAATTTGTTTCGGCTTCTGAACTTACCATTTCCAACAAGAAATGTTATAAATGACGGTAGCATACAGCAGCGTAAATATACAGTTCAATGATTTTGTAACTAGTATGCAGCAGGGTCTCGTGTACGTAGGATGAATTTACCCACTGAAGATAGTGAGAGTAAAAAAGCAAGCAAGAAAAAATGAATATAACAATGCTATCAAGCAACGATGCTTGTAAAGTTACTTTACCTGGTTGACTGTGTGAGTTGCGTGCATAAAAACGACCACGGGTGCTCATTAATTACAATTTGTGCGTGAGAATGCTTGTCAGTCCATCAAATAAAATTGAGTTATAATATTTTCCATATTTTAGTGACACCTTAAGGCGTTTATAATTTTTCACATTTAATTGAAATTTTAAGGCTATACTTTGTGGCTTCAAAAAGTTTTAAACGTATTATACATAGGAACGTCAACCATACTTATTGCAGCAGTAATCTTTTTATTCTCATTCCGCGACACCATACAGCCGTTTTCTTTTATTTATACTGAAAGAGAATGTAGAAAAAGTTCTCAGAAAAGAGCACTAGTTCACTCTGTTTTGTATCAGACCAAGTACATGTAAAACAGATTACCCATTCGTAACTACAAAGTTTAGACTCAGCCAAGACGTGTTTCTCTACACGGCTCAGGATAATGAAATCGTTGTTGATTTTTTGTAATACTTCTCAAACCAACATAAATTAATATACATGTCTGTGATTTCAGACTACAAACTGTATGTTCCATATGGTAAAAGTTGTAGCATTGGTTTTTTTAGAAATTCTTCACTTGTCACCTGTAGTTTCTGGATTGCATATGCAATTTTACACTTCAGCTTCTTGAAGTAAAAATTTTTCAATAATCCAGGCAATACAAAGGCCCCGAAAAGTTACTGTAGGCTTTTTTACCAGCTAGTTATGAGTTACTCATTATAAAAAGTTGGAAATGTTTAGTTTTTTGGAAAAATTTTGTAGAGAAATATGAATATTATATTTTTACTGCCTACGACTACAGTCGACAATTGAAAAGTACCTTGGTTTGCTACAAAGATATATACACGAAGATGCACAGACACCATTTCAATTGCGTTTAAAAAATGTGATACGAAATTTGCACTCCAAGGACAATGTCTCGTTAGCTTCAAAAATTTACAAAGAAGCTGCATTGAAAAATTTAGATGACCAGGGTCAGACCACAATGACTAAAAGCATGGTTCAAATCAGTAGTCACAGAACTTTGTCTTCGTCTGTGTGTCTATGTCTTTGTAAGTATATTGTTTGCATCGTATCAATGTCATGACGTTGTAATTGCCTGATTAATAGAATTTCCTGATGTAGCAGTTTCATATAATCCATCGTGAGAAAAATCATATCATGTCATATCCTGTTCATAGTTCATTGAAGTTTCGTTTTCATAAACACACATCATACGTGTACGCATGTATGAAAAGGAAATTCATTCCATATATATTGAACAAGTTTAGCACTTTTCATTCGTAATCTCCAAATTTTTACGTTGCATTACAAGTTGTCGACGATAGGTTTTACAGTATTACTTACAATTAGACAACTTTTTCATGCATATAGCCATATTTCAATAGCATGGCATCACACGGTCAATATCTACAGACACATATGAGAAGCAAATTTTGGTTACAAATAATCGAACAAAAACTCGTTTACCAAAAAATCTCACAGCGCTTCGTTTAAGCTGTAGATCATTCTTTTCCTTAATGATTGCGATATTTTAAGTTTAAATAGAAGTTTTCGAGTAGTTTCATGAATATGAATCGCACACTTTAATGTTCATTACGATTTTTTACATTTTGCAGTTACAATTATAGTTTCGGAATACTATTCCACACGTGTTTTCACATGACACCCAACTAAACGCAATTATCAATGGAAGACAACGTAACAATGTTGGATTGTACTATGGAACGAATTAAACGAATACTTTAGTTTTCCCGTTCTCTTTTGGAGTGCTGGTTCATCATCAATGAATCTTTTTAATGGTTATCTCGTGTATTCACAAGGAAAATAACAAAATGAACTTACGTACTAAATTCATTCCAAACTGCAAATTGCATCATTAAGTTCTTGCATTCATCTTATTAATTTGTGTTGGGGAATTGCAACAATGCTGCAGTTTGTTGAAGGTACAATAAACATGTTATTGTAAACTTACGAACTTCGTAAACTTCGTTAGTGCAATTGTGCAAAATAAAATGAATGCAGAACATTTGTACCGGAAAAGATTTTAATTAATTATGTGGTAGAGAATATCTCTTAAATACTTCTAGAATACTTCATAAACAAGCCATAAATTCCAAGTGTAGAAATCTTTAAAATTGAATCTAAAAACAAACGCGTGTGTAGTTATTGAAGTTTGAAGAATTATTCTGAAGGATAGCTTATAATGTGAAAAATTAATTGAGTAAGGAAGAATGGGAAAAGAAGAGGCAAATACGCATTTCGTACATATTCCAGTCTTGTTTAGTATATTAATGGATTTTGGTTCAAAGAAGGGCCATTGTAATAAGGTAACGCTTAGCAAAAAACGCAACAAACGAGTTTGACGTAAATCTTAGTAAATTTTCATTGGAACATTCCTGAATATCAAACAGATCAGTATAAAAAAAACATGAAAACTCTAGGTTAATATTTAAAGTCTCATTAGCTCGTCAGTCACAAAAATAGAAATTTTCCGGAATTATTCTGAGATAAATATTGTATTCTAGATGTTGCGAGTTAAGTCATCAGAATCATCAATAATATGAGGACTATGATAACCCTTTAAGCAAAAACTTTTTTGAACACTTTGAATGAATGCAGAGCATTCAGTAAAACTTGAAAAGTACGCATTTCATTCATTTTATTTGTGGAAGTGTTTGTCAGTCAATCATTTTTCTTATAATTAACTGGCACTTATTGAGATACTTTAATTTTTTGTTCATAATTTTGATTTATTAGTTCACTGTAACGGCTGCCGCACCACATTATTCCGAATAAATGGAAGCATTGCGATTAAAACCGAATGTAATGTAGGTTAGCCAGATATAATGGTTTTGCTACCACCCATAGCCGTTTTTAGTTTTATGGTAGAAGCGTGAGAAAAAGTCTCATAGACGATCATTCATATATTCTGAAGTTGAATGTTTACTATCAGGTCAAATTCAAGTAACAAACATTCTTTCATAGTGTCAAAGCTTATCACCTAATAGTTGTCTTCTGACAACATAAAGCAATTGAAACCGTTACCCAAATTTTCCGATGGATGCAATCAGCTAATCAGAAATGATTTCAAATTTTCCTGTTATAGCATAGCAGTCTTACAATTCATCGCATATCGTCGTTGATTTTTTTGTTAGGGTATCTACAATAGGGTAACGCTGGTAGACACCCCAACAAAAAATTCAGCGACGATATGTTCATGAATTATGTTATGGAACTGAAAGCTTTCATAAAAATACTACTGCCACTGGATGGATGACTTTTATGCTTTTTCAGTGCAGAATCATGCATTTTTCATGCGTTTCTAGCTCTGTATAATCTAACAGTTCAAAACCGTTTAGTTCTGGAGCAAATTCAAGAATAAGTGACAATGAATAGTAAACAATAAATGAGATTTCGCATAACAAATGGAGTATTTAGTGTCATTACTGTTTTTGCAAGCTCGTGTTTAGTTTCGAAGTTTATCTAAATTCCTAGTAAGTGAAAGGGTAGTCAAGAATAGAATCAAGTTTAAAGGCGTTATTCCTGGATTTGCTTGCATCCCTAACTATTGACAGTTTAAGGACCAGATTTTCGCTTGACATTAGAAACTGTTACCGGTAGGCTTTGGCTTAAATCGTAGATAGCCCGGCATTACAAGGAAGAAATATCTGCTACAATATCTCAAATTTTAAACAGCAGTTCATGAAACTGATAAATAATGGTTTTCCTTATACACTTTGTATTCAATCCAATTTTAATTGAATTTTCTAGGTAGTTGCATGAAGTTGGCATTCTAAAGATGCTATTCACAAACTTTGCAGATTTGCACAAATTTTGCAAACAATAATAATTTCCGCATGTGAATTCACGCGTATTTACGGAATTTATGAGCAATCAGTATTGTTAGACTTCCCATATGTGTAATAACAAATTTTGGATTTTACATGGCAGCCCATGAAATGTTAACCTTTAATTTTTAATTTTTTCCCTGTTTGTAGTGATGGTTAATCAATAAGTCGTTTTAATGGGTATCACGTGTTTTCACAAGGAAACTAACGAAATGGATTGTCTTACTGCATCCATACCTATCTGCATACTGCGTGAATAAGTTATCATCCGTATCAAAAAAAAATTTAAATTGGAAAAGTTTTTGGTAGGTAAAGACAAGGTAATAAATGTCTAATAATTATGGTACAACTTGTAGGTACTCGAAGGTAAAACTGTAACAAAATAAAATGCAAGAGCATGCATTTTTTTGTGGTAAGTGGTAATAGAGAAGGTCCAGCAGGTATATGAAAACTGCCTGATATGAGTGTCTAGTATAGAACCATGTTTATGCCAGTAATGAAGGCCTGTGTGAGTTATGCATGTTAGACAGGTTTATCGGCTGGGGCAAGTTGACACGTTTGCAATAGGGGCATTCTAATATTTTAAGGTCTTGGTAAAGGAACGGACTTTTCTCGGAGATCTCTTGACGGATTTGGCTGAAATTGTGCACACGTATTCTTAAAAACATTTTCTAGCTGGTTAATGAAGGGTTTTGTGAATTTCGAAAAAACAAGCGCGAAAATTCAAAAATCAAAATTACTAGACTTTTTAGTTGAAATTGACTTAATTTTTATGCCGTGTTTAAAGCACTTAAAAACTCTTTAAAATGTCCACAAAGCCATTTACAGCATGCAGCAGCCTTATTGATAACGCGGGCTTTCAATGATATTTCTGCTTGTGCTTATCTTAGACTCCTGATACCTACAGCAAATGAAAGGTAATACGTTTTGACATATACGAGCAAAAGGTCTTAACTGAAAATCTTAAAATGCCTACGAAATCGGCACAAAAAGAGGATAGCGTCATGAAGACACTTTCCAAGCAGGAAAAGTCACTAAAAGAGGTGAAAAATGCAATATTGGAACTTGGTTATGATGTTTCTAAGATCGCTATCCTTCGTGCTATTTACAACATTGGTAAAAGTTGTGAAGCTAGCGAAGCCGGTAGAGTGACACTACCAAACATGAAAACAAAAAAGTGAGGACTTCCGGTCTGGTGAAGAAAGTCGCCGCCTGGACATCGAAGGAAAATCCGAGAGTTCTCCAAACTATTATATGTATTCCGTAGAACCATATTAAGTACCATACACCAAGATATAGGAAAAAGTCTACCCCAAAATGACTTTCCAGGTGCTCAAACCATTGCATAAGGAAAACCTTAAGTGAAACTGCCAAAAGGTCTATTAAAGCCATCTATTTAGTGGAAAGTCCGGGATCATCGTCACATTGGACGAAGAATTGCTTGTCCTAAGTGGTTGCAAAGGGGCTTGCACAATATGCTATCCAAAGGACACCAGTGAAGCAGAGAACGGCGCGGTTCTAAACTGCGAAAAGTTCAGCCACCAATTTTTGGGGGGTTGGGGAAACCAGTCCCGCTGGAGCGACCCCTGTTCGAGGACCCCAAAAAGTTCATGGGGTCAGACAACAACTTTGTGGAGCATGTTTTCAACCCTTTAGTTGAAGTCAATATCTCAAATATTCACGACGAAAGAGACTGCAAAGTATTTGTTCACCATGATACAGCAATTTCAAGGACCCCTAGAATGACAGCCCAGTATGCAGACGAATTTAGGAAAAGGTTAGATATCACCTTCATACGTAAATGCCCGATACCTGTGAAGTACCTTGACGGCAGATCTAAGGATTTCTCTGGCATTGGGTGCTTAAAACAACGACTGTTTCGAATGATAGCATCAACTTTAAATGGGCTTGGAAAGTGTGTTCATGACGCTATCCTCTTCTTGTGCCGATTTCTTAGGCATTGTAAGATTTTCAGTTAAGACCTTTTGCTCGTATATGTCAAAACGTATTACCTTTCATTTGCTGTAGGTATCAAGAGTCTAAGATAAGCAAAAGCAGAAATATCGTTGAAAGCCCGCGTTATCAATAAGGCTGCCGCATGCTGTAAAATCCTTTAATTTAAGAAAATTTAAGATTTTTATAGGTTTTTGGCGTTTATTTTTTTTTAAGTTTTCGCTTGTGTTTTTCGAAATTCTTAAAACCCTTCAAAAACAAGCTAGATAATGTTTTTAAGAATACGTGTGCAAAATTTCAGCCAAATCCGTCAAGAGATCTCCGAGAAAAGTCCGTCCCTTTACCAAGACCTTAAAGTATTAGAATGCCCCTATTGCAAACGTGTCAACTTGCCCCAGCCAATAAACCTGTCTAACATGCATAACTCACACAGGCCTTCATT
>JAQGAP010004337.1:0-10645 GCA_034697805.1 Orchesella bifasciata
TCATTTTTTGCTATGAAGATAATTCAAAATGCGATAAGTACATTTTGCGGCAGCCGATTAACAAGATATTGGTACTGGTCTGAGCGTAAAGACCTATATTTTATCACTTATACAATATTACCGCGGTGCTCTTGAAATACAAAACGTGGGAGTAGAATTTTCAAAGAAGGCCTACAAAAATCGACTTTCTTTCGGTACCTTTGGCCTATACCTTTAAAACTTGAAGTTTTTGAGAGCTGAATGTAATATATTCGAATAAAGCACATTTTGGTACGTAGGAAATCAAAAATGGTTGCATGAAAATCTCATTTCTCAAATTTGGTCTAAAAACTCCCAAATAGAGCAAAATACTGATTATAATCCATAGTGTAAAGAAAGGAATGTTTGCCAGTACTTCTTTACATAGGGACCAATTTTATGAGCTGAAACACTTTGCGGCGAATAACCTATTATAAAGCTGATGTTGTTGTCAATCACTGGTGCTAATATCATTACTTGATTTCGCGATTGACTGAGCAATGATTCCGTCAACGTAGTTTGAGGATAGATTGATAGATAAATGTAAATATAAGCAGTTCATAAATTATTTTATGAAGTTTAAAAAGTTTACTAAAGCTACGTGGGTAGGTATAATAGTTAAAATAGGTTAATAGGTTAATAGGTACAATGTTAGGCCTAAACAAGCTTGATGCCAGGTTTCCACTCAAATCAAGCCAAAAAATAGGGGGAAATTGGGACCTGTTTATTTGTATTCACTGATTAAACCATCCATGTTTGATTTTCTGGTGACGTTTACCATTGTGTCACTTTTAGTAAGCGATGCTAATATGCGATTTGGAATTTGGTCTTTGGATATAATTACTTTTTCACTTTGGCTAAAAAACGACATGACAAGAGAGTAAGTATGTACTTCTTGTTTATACAGTTTTACATTCCCGATCATGAGGCTGTGGGGTAATTCTTTGCGTTTTGAAATTAAAATGTCTGAGGTGAAAGTTTATTTTATAATCCATACATCTTTCAGCAATGCTAGTGCACAGTAGTCGACACTTCCAGTAAAACCCTTTCAATACGTCACATTGAATTTCCAAAACGCTACGATTGAAATAACCAATAAACAGGACAACATTCCCATCATTGCAAGAATTTTACCCCTGTCGATTGTTTCAGGGTCTCCTCTTGTTTCGATGTAATGTAACCCTTCTGCAAGCTTATTATGAAACATGGCCCACTCATCTCATTTGTAGAATAGGCCATATGCAACGATTCTTTGATAGGACTCTCTCAGCCAGTATTGATTTTCGGTTTTATTCCAGTAGAACATTTGATGGGCAAACATTTGTTCGAGCTTGACACATTCAAAATTTTCACTTAATGTTGTGACGCATCATTTTAGATAAATAAGATAGGAAATATTCTGTATACGAGGTACGAACGGGATGGCCCAATTTTCGGTTTATAGACGAGAACACTAAGAACACGTGGGTCTCGACATGGTGTGTAAATATCTCAAAAGTTTTCTCAGCAGTTAAATTATACAGTTTTAGTTCGTCTCCATAAAATTCCTGAGCAGAAACGGGGAACCATAGCTGCATAAACATGATTTTGTAACCGTGTTGTACAAATTCCTTTAACGTTTTGATGTGTTGCTTTGGTGGCTCCGCAACAGTGATTATGCTGGTAAGTCCATTTGAATAGATCTGCGAAAACACGAATGCGACGGAACAAATGACAACCAAATGGCGAGGTCTGACTGATGCACCATCTAAGATATTACAAAGAATTTCAACCAGTTCACCAACGATTAGTTCAAGTTAATGGTGACGCCGGTACGAACGAAAAAACGCGAAACAAATGATGATTAGTATTCCTACCCAAATTTCAAGACTAAATGGTTCGTACCAAGTGCTAACTTTGAGCCAGAGTTTATTTTTATATTGTTATGTTGAAGTATGTAACAATATGCTTTTTTGACAAAGAAAAGAACATTTCCAGATACAGCGGTGTTGAACTGCAACTGACTGGTTGAGCATAGGGATGAATTTGCTATCGTGGGAGGCACCTCAGCAACAATCACTTCAGAACTTTCGTATACGTCAATTAGTTTAGCTTTTTTAGAGACTGTAGAATACTTTTGTAGCAAAAGTGATAGGTTGTGAGTTTCTGCCAAGACTAAAAATGACATGATGTCTTTTGTGCATTTTGAACTCATCCTAGTTTTTGGTCCGAGGCAGACGGTTTGCTGATCTTTTGCAGTATCTTGGATAAAATCATGCCAGTCAAGAGCCAACGCGCGAATTACCTTCCTATTTCCGTTCCAATATAATCCGCGATGCACAACTATCATATTCGGGTCCAAACGTACTTTGAAATCTTGAACGTGTATTGTAGCAGATGAGCAGTATCTACGACAGATTACAGTGACTGAAATTTTATTTGGTTGACATTCAAATTTAGGGGGCATTGTGAGACTGACCTTCAGCGGAGGAAATACTGGTAGTTTCTCGTTCCAATTTGTACGATCACTATTCAAGCGATGAACTTGTGTATTTGGTTCAGTTTGTAATCTCGAGGGATAAGAATTAATGGACGGATAATTAATTAATGGCGATAAAAATGTGTTGGATTCAACATAAACCTTGCTATTTTCCCACACAAATATAAACATGCTACGCGAAGGTACAAGTAACTCGTTGAAAATACGAACAGCCTTTGTCATACTGTCGAATTGTTGATGGCGTTGGATAGGACTAAGAGATACGACCACATTGAACGTGTTCGAATATTTGTAATTTTCTCTTCTTAATCCGGTTCCGTCGTCCCTGATTGCAATGAACCTGGACAACAAAGACGAATCTGGAACAAAATGAGCTTCTGAAGTCTCAGTAGAGTTGTAAAAGTACAAAACAAACTCTTCCCAGTTGGCATTAAGGTGGGGAAATACACGAGACAAACAGTTGGAATGAGAACTGGAAACTTTGGAGACCGAAACAAGTCCCGTTACAATCATCAGAACGTATAAAAAATTCATAATGGAAAGTTATCTTGACTATTCAGTTATATATATGAATAGATAATTTTGGATTGATATGATTTTGACCCCTGAAGGTGGGAAATATAGTCAGCGTTAGACTGACCTGATTAATTACAGTGAATGATGACGAATGATGACAGTTGTTGTTGTAATACGTTTCTAAGTCAGGTTTAGTCTTCACACTTTTCGATTGGGTTGCAAATAATCCACGTATGCGTAGGCTCTGGTTTCTGCCAGGATGCAGTTACACCGCAGTATAATAAAATAATGGTGTGGCGAACTATATTATCCGACAACTCTTTAAACGACAGGGTTTTTGCTAAAAAATGGCTTACTTTGAATCGTTGTTGTCCACGTTGTCCATTAAATTTCGATTTTTCGATAATGTTAGGCTCGAATATCACTTGAGGAACTCCACCAGCTTTATGAAAGTCGTCCGGCACCCACATTTTATATCTGCCCTAATATATGCTACTATTGTAGACCCAATTGAGTTATGCATGAAAATTGGGACTATAAGCCGGGGCAAGTTGATACTTTTTATTTCTGTGATGAGGGCAATCTTGCTGCCCTCCATCACCACATATTATATTCTATCTATCACGCCTCATTCATAATATGCGCATCATCTATAAAAAACATGCTTTACAAAGCATCCACGTCTTATTTTTAATGTTCTAGATCAATATTATATCTTCTTTACATTGCGTACTTACGTGCACCACAATGCAACCTGTTTTGTCCAAACTCAAATCACACATTGAGTACCTACAGTGTATGTTTCATATTCTAGCTACGTACTTAAAATTTATCTTGAGCATGACTGAGGTAGAATGAATATATTCACTCTACCTCTTCCAACATGCTACGCTATACTTTAAGTATACAGTACTACACTGAATTTTTTCTCAACCACAAAGAGTGCGAATCGTGATATATCGCGCTTCGTATACTCTGTTGTTGTTTATCTTACCAGTCTCTGCTGCCAGCTTCTGATCAGTCAAACAACCTAAAGGGAATATGTATACACAGCATCGCTTGTCCATAAAACCCTCTTGCTGCAATTCCGTAACTGTTCTTCTCAGTGCTTCCCAAAGCAAGCAATAAAGCAGGAATACAGTCGTGATAGTAATATATTTAACTTCCATCCTATCACGTCAGATAACGGCTTATATGACTGTTCATATGAGCATTCCTAGCAGTTTTTGATTGATGGTGTCAAAGGATTTTTATAAATATAAAAATAAGGCTACTTTTCTATTCGTCCCATCTAATTATTCACGAATTCGCTGCGTAAAACTTGTAGTTGCGGTACCACAAGATTGATTGGCTCTAATCCATGTTGCCCATCTGTTTACTGTTTGCCATCGCTTTGAGTCGGGCAGACATATTTAAAGTCTTTTTAATGGAAAATCATGAATTTTCTGCAAACTTATATTAGGTCAAAAAATAGTGCAAAGTTTTTTGCATCCCTCGGTGCGCAAATTAAAGCATCAACTGGTAATGATACGCATAATTCATGGGCAACAGTACCATAAAACTGGTACATTGCATCCAATTGAAGGAGGGTGTAGACACCTTACTGAGATTTCTCACCGATATGGGATAAAAAAAAACATTTAAACCGTTTCTTTGAGAGAAAAGTTTTGGACAAAACACGTGTCCTTCCTAGCAAAGGATTTACCGGGCATTACGTGCACGGGAAGTGCCTCTCCACAGTGTGGGCTGTAGTAATATGACGCAACATGGCTTTGTTGGTAGACCATATCTTGTGACAAACGGAACAGTCAAGAGGACGTTCAGTGAACTTTTTTAGTTCACATAAAAACTTGTTGTTCCTAAATTTCCTAAATAGATTAAAGTATTTTTAAGATGTTACTTTCTACTTACCAGTTTTTTGTATTAGAAAACTACGTTGAAGTGATTCGACCAGATAGCATTGGAAGTTTGGATACTCAAGTCAAGGATGCTACTGAATATACTATTATGCTGTTATACAATATTTATAGATAGTATTGTACTACCCATATTGTACATGTTGTACTATATACCCATTTACTACTGCGCGTCAGTTGAACAGTTCATAAAGGTTTACGATAACTATACATCGACTTCATCAGCAACCAGCGCAGTAATCTAAATTGTTGCAAACAAACATAAAGAGATACCTACTTATACTTGGATCGTCAATATATGCTGTAATTAGCAACAAACTTCGAGGAAGAATGAACTCAGAATGAACTCTTGTTTGCATACTGTCAAGGATGCCTTGAACATCTGCCACCGTTCCTACTCCTCGATCCAGTTTGGTACTATAACGGTATAGTTTGTCCGCTATTATTCCTCCTATTGTACGGTTTGGAAAGTCATACGTAACGTTCGAATACTGTAATCTCGTTAATGAAAACGTCTCCTGGAAAAAGGCAGTGGTAGTGGTGGTTGAGTTCTTCTTGTACAATTTTTATTTTCACTGTTGTTGTTGCTTTGCTCAAAATGGAGTAAAGTATGATGAAGTTTATTACACTTTTTACATTTACTCTTGCTGGAACAATCACGGCTGTTGTAACCTTCTCGCCAGCAGTTGATACATGCTGAGGTTTTTTGACTGCAATGAATGAATGGATGGCGTCATCTCAATCAAGTTTCTGCACCGGAAGATCTGCTGAGCTTCCCTGCAAATGCTGCATTGAGATGAAAACGACGAATGATGTGAGTTTATTTGCTGTTATTGTTGTTGAAGGATGGAGGTTGTGGTTGGCGTTGTTGCCAGTATTGATCTTAGTGATCGAAGCTCCACGAGCGGCGAGAGCACGGATGTACGTCTCCAAGAAGTCCACCAAAATGTCGAAGGTTGTTTAATTAATTAAGAGATTTTGCCCATTCTGCTCTAATTTTAGAATCTACCTACATGATAAAACGATGAATTGGTCGTCCAAAGTGTCGGTGGGTCTGCCCATGACCTTCTGCGACCAAACGCACTCTAGACTAAGCTTTTATCGGTCTACCGATTCCACTACGCTTCCGCATTGGTGATAAAAATGTATCTGTTAAATATTATTGATCTTCACGAAGCGATCTACAGCCAAATGTTCTTCATCAACACCTCTAGCAATGGCAGGTACATGATCCGTCAGTTGGCGAAACCCAAAGAATTTTGTAATTTAAGGTGCGCTTAGAGCAAACCCGACTTGTACGTTACCGTCATAAGTAAATAAAATGTTATCACCTGTGACAGATCGAGATTGGAGCTCCACAACGGATTTAGGCTTCATTTGCCGTTGATTTAATATTTTCTTGACGCGATAGTACACTATTTCCGGCGCTTGATTATATTGTTTGATAAGAAAATGCCAAGCTTCATTAAAAATTTGATTTTTCATTGCAAATGCTTTAATCAAAGTACCTGCCTCACCACTCACACACGATTTTACTGAAGTTTCTGCGCATCAGATAGTTGAGCATTTCTGTCGATTATTGCAACGAAAAGGTCTTTAAAGGATGGCCAGTCCTCCGATCTCCCTTTGAAGTTTGGTAGTTGTAATTGATAACCTAACCTAAATACTATTGAAGTTGATCCTGAAATAAAATTATTCAAAAAATAATATCCAAATTTAGACTGGGCAAAACATAAAAGTTCGAATGGTATGGAAAACGCGAATCAACTCATCTGCTCTTGTTATAGTATCATTCTTCCCCATACAACCTGCATTAGCAAATAAAGACAAACATGAAATACCAGCAGGGTAGGAAATTGTTGCCTGTTTGACCTTCTTGGATTTTTCGTTTAAGGTATAGCATACATCAAGCAGTAATTTATAATTACGTTTCACTATTACATTCAAATTAGCAGCATCAGAATTTTTTTGACTCAATCACACCTCTACAAAGAAGTTTGACTAAATTCACGTCTGGGCATGCCTTGTTAATTTCTTTCTCTAGAACATTGATTAGAAATTGTGGCAACTTATGGGGCATTTTTAATACATTTAATTCGTAGAATATCCGCTTGAAGATTTGATTGGCATCTTCAAAATCAATCATTATGCATCATCAAGCTTGATGTCTATCCCGTCTAACTGTTCATTTATATTGTCACGTCTACTCTCTTCATTTTCTTCTAGGAAGGTTGATAGGGGTTCAAGCGTAAGGTAAAGCATTACCAGGTCGTCAACAACTAGCTCTTGCCAGTGTCCAATATCCTTATTTTTAATGGAAGCTGGAAATTTGTCTCCTTCGAGTACCATAAACACTTGCGAAAATGAATCATCCTCCAAATTTATGACCTCATTTACTAATGTCTCCATTGTAATATCATTAGAGATATCAAAACTTTTACTTTCTTTTTTCAAGCGGCCAATATTTAAAACCTTCCACTAAGAAATGCTTGTGTAACTACACTAGTGCCATAACTATTTACGAAATGGTAATATGACCTGTAATTATGTTCGAAGTTAAATTTAAATTTAACTCGAATTTAAGTAAAGAAATTAAAACACATCTTACAGCTAAAGTTACAAAGCTATCTGTTGCAATATTTGGGAGTTCAGAGAACACATATCCTTGTTGTTTTTCATTAAGGTTTATACCTTTGTTAAATGCATCGGATTTTGTTGTAGTAGTCCGTCACGAGAATTTGAAATCGCAAATTTCCAGGATACGGTTGGCTGATGATGCATTTCAAAAAAAACCAATAAAGAATTTATAGAATAAAGGCAACCTTCGAGCCGTAGCTAGGATTTGGTTCGAACGAGTATAAATGCGCTAAAAAACAGACTAAAACATAGCAAATTTTACGGGAAATTCAAAAGGCCAGTAGCCGTACTGCCTGATTGCAACCTAAAAATGCGAATCCCACACTACCCCAAAGAATGTCTCGATTTTAAAGGCCCCAGTCATCCACTCTGTAGTATGGGATGGTGGGGAGGAATATTTGCTAAAAAAGTACTATCATCACATCCCATTCGTATGGGAGTGTCGATCTTGGAGCAAGCGCCGTCCAATCATTACAACAATAGCCAGCAAAGTGGATAACGTGACAAGACTCCAGCACAGGGCTCCAGACATAACGCCCTAATAGGAATTAGCAGTCATGTTGTGCATAACTTGTATGTTATACCTTTTGTCACTACTACCACCTATGACGTCTTTGCATGATGGGCATTACATTCTACACGGGAATAATAAAAACTACTTTCCCTGTTTTTACTAAAATATCTATTTAAGCACTGTTTTTCATAAGCATCTTTTCAGCTCGAGATGCTGCACTATTTTTGTCAGCAACAGTTGGGAAAAGGGGTTTGTTCTATTGTCCCTTTCGTTATGGGGGTTTTATAAAAAACATCTTTTCCAAATCTTTCTTGGTAAAGTCTTTCCTTTCGAGTTATGTATCGTACCTATGTCACTCAATATCACATTTAACTGTATAAATAACTTTGTAGTACTGTACTACATATTAACTGTAAAAAAAAACTTTACTGTATAAACGGACGAGGGCCACTTTAACAGTAGTCAATGACAATACTTGTACGGGTGCTTAAAACATCTCTGAACAAACTATCGAAGTGTAACAAGCAGTGCTTAAAAGAAACCACTGTAAACAAGCTATCGCCATGTAGTAAGCAACATGTCAATATGTGCTTTACGAAAAATCTGATACAAAAAATATACCCAGTCGATATTTAGCTTCCGTTTGGGACACAAGTTTCTTTTCACAAGAACCTGTACCTTCACCGGTAAGTCACTCAAACAATTAACTGATAGTAATTTCTTGCACTAATATTTAGACAATGTTCAGGTATGTGCATTTTTTAAAACTCGTCATCCGAGGCACAAACATGAATTTTGGAATCGAACCTTACTTAGCATATTATGAGCCAGAATTTTATATGGTGATGGACATGTTTCCTGATGAACGCGTCACCGAGAGGATGGATGACTTGGTTGTTTTTGGAGATGACCCACAAATGCGATCAAATTGGTGCCCCCTGAGCTAACCGCTGGAAACCTGTTAGATTTGACGCCGGCTGAACTTGTTGCCGAGTGGGCCGAGACGCCGAACACGATCATGCCTGATCTGGGCCCATCTGAAGAAGCAGAGACCAATATCGCCTTGGAGCTGGTCATGGTAATACAAGATGAAGAAAGCTGCTCCAAAATAAAAATAAACTTAAACGCGCAGTCCATGCCCGCGTTTTTATCCATGCAACGACATATCCAATGAGAGTGCAAATTTGACTCCATGCAGCCATATGTTATTTATAACTTATGCGTAGAAAGGTGATTCATGAGATTTACTATATTTATACACCAATCTAAAATTTCATTATAAAGTCTTAATGTTATTCCTAGCCACTAATGCCCACTTTCTTGACTTTAATTCAAACTCAACCATGACCCCAGACTGTCTTAACAGCACCGACAAATAAATTGTTTGAGGGACATATAAGAGTGCATAAAAATTTAACGATGAAACGGATATATTAGTCATGTAAATTGGGAATTATCCTAGCAGCGTCCGTAGTATGATTTGACAGTAAACCACAATCACACAACCATACAAAAAACTGTTAGATACACAAACTTTGTGCCCAAATTTTGTACATAAATATGGTCGAAATGCCGTTCCACTTATCCACTTCACGTCCATTCCCATTCATATTCACATTCACGCATTCTTTCCCTCATTTCTTGAGGAAGCCGACCACCTATATAATGGGAGCTAATATACATACTTGTGTGCTAACAAAAGAGTTATGCTTTCCCATATTCGTTTCAACTCCCTTTCTCATGTGCGCCATTTCACCGTGAATGATTTAGATGGGGCTCCACATACATCTTTTGTTTTCATATTTTCACTCTCTCGTTAACATTTGATGGAGAAGAGAAAGTCGAAGGACATGCGGCGTCGTTGCCCCTCTTGTCCACGTCCTGTGGTAAAAACTTCAGGCTCATCTTTCACAAACACCTTCTTTCAACAACTATAGTTAGTTTTTAGCAAAACATGACATAAATATGCATTCCATCAAAATATCGTATCTCATAAACAGTTCTCCAAGCACATTATTTTCAACAGTCAAAGCCAGAAAGTAAAGTGGAGACACACAAAAAATGTGTTCTACTGGGCTTCTGGCTCGCTCTCCTACTTTCTCTTCTGAAAGGGAGAAAAAATTCAAACAAAAAACTCTTCAACGAAAGGAGATTACATTATAGTCGCACTCTATTTAATAGGTTAAAGCTTTTAACTTCATATTCCTACCACTTCTTTTTAAATTTTGGTTAAACGAAATTCACGGCTCTCGCTTAAACAACGGGTTCGCAAAACTTTTAAAATTCATTGTTCAGCAACATAATTACAACTAGCACAATTATTAAAACCTTACTATTGACTTCCCTTTACACACACTTATCTTCGATTTCGATATCACAACCCATACCCAATTTAATATCCAAGAAAATACCATAAAGCTTCAAGACGACTCACATAGGGCAAAGTAAGAATATTTTGCGACACCCTATGATATTCATATATGTATTGGAGCAGTTAATTTGCAGACGATTGATATATCATAAGCCATACCTATCTCTCCCGTGAAGGTCGTGAGGTCAGGTCAA
>JAQGAP010004338.1:0-10645 GCA_034697805.1 Orchesella bifasciata
ATGATTGGATTTAAGAGGATGTTAACTTGTTATAATTGTGCAAGTAACACACGATAATGGGCCAGATTAAGTCGACTATCTGTATAAAATTATATGAACCTATTTGAGGCAGGAAGCAAAAATTCAATTAATTAATAAGACACGCATAAACACTATCGTAAAGCTCAATAGTTATGACAACGGCTTGTGCACAATTGTGCATTAAAGACTAATATTTGACATTACTAACGTCATGTACTCAATGCCCCATATTCCACTAGTTATCATAGCTAAAATGCAATACATTGCCTGCCTTAATCTTAATAGTCATCACTTGCAATAATTGTATAGAAATATATTATTATAAGCAATTTCTGTATGAAGTAGGCATTTCTAACATCAAAATATATATAGTTCATTCAAGGGATCACAGTTCCATTGCCTACTGAAGTCACAGCTTTAGCTAAATGTACAAATTCCTTTGCAAGTTTATGGGACCCAAAGCCCCAATAAAAAATGCTAAAAAAACATTCATATGCTATCAATGGGTTTACATAAAATCTTGCATAGCAACATCCTTGCTTCTTTACTTGAAAGGCAGTGTGGATGAATTGGCACTCTTGCAGTTTTATCTATGCATTCATTCAACTCTTTGATGTCATGCAACATTTGCAATAATCCACTTCACTTCTCTTTGATCCTGTGTGCTCGCGTTTCAGTTTCACCTCGCCTCGCTTGTAAACTTTGGAGTGGATAGCTGACATTCTGAACTGAAGTGCAACAATGCAATAACATAATATCAATATTTAAGTAAATGCTCGAATGTTATGAAAAACCCAGAAGCTAAACCATGGCCCAGCCCACGTTTAATGAAAGCTTATCATTCCCATTCCTTTTGTTGCCAAAAACCAACACATGACTGCTTAGGTAGTTGATCAGTTGGTGGCTGCATAAAACAACAACAGCAAACAATCAACAAACCAAGTCTGCACGCGTGTAAAATGAAGCTTTGCATTATAAGCAATGCAAGTAGAGACGAATGAAAATTATAAGGAAAACTGAAAAGAAGTTGCTTCAATTAGTTTTGAATGCATTTTAAGTAGAAATATGTAGCTGGTTTCCTGCTTTGTATTCTAGTGCAGAATATGTACATCCATGCATAAGCCAAGTCACTCAATTGCTTTTCGCTTGCACCGTGTAATTAATGGTCTACATCGTCAAGCATAACATTGTATGGTGTATGGTATAATGATGATTTGCGCTTTTAAATGCCTTATTTTCAGTGTGTGCAAATAAGTCAGTTTTCATAGAGAACTGCTTATGGTATGCTATTATACCTACATTAATGCAATATGTGGCATTAGCTTTAAACTAAATTGTAATGCCAAGATGAATGCGAAGTGTTTTTGCTAAAGCTATTTCATGATTGGTTAACGGTAGCAACAAAACTTTGCTGGTGAGGTGATGATGATGAAATCAGATGGGAAATTGGCAAGTTGCCATGGTGTCGACGGGTCGTTTCATTTGTGAAGTAAGAAGACGTTTCGTTCCTCTTGGAATCCACTCATAGAATTCTTATTGAAACGGAGCTCACAACTAAACTCAGTTACTGAGCTGGCATATTTGTATTGGAAATATTTTGGCTTTTTTGTTTGAATTTGAAAATTAGTTGGGTTTTGAGTTCGAAAAAAATCTCACGTGCCTCCCTTTTCTATTTCTGATTTGGCAGGAGGAAACAAAGAGCTGATTTTGACTTTGGTGGAGCTAAACATTTAGTTGTCAAGAAGAAAAACAACAAGATGGATTCTTTTGTGAGTCTGTTCGACCCTGACACGTCGGATGAGTCACCAACCTCGGTGACCATGGACCTGTTGGGGAGTGCGATCTCAAGTGTTCCAATTCCAGCGTCTGACCTCGTGGCTCCAGACTTTATTCAGCACTTGCCACCCGAGCCCCAGATCGGGAATATTGAGTATAAGCTGAAGTTGGTGAATCCGACTAGGCAGCGTTTTGAGCATCTGGTTACGCAGGTAAAATACATTTCCTTTGTATGATCTACACTATAGTCATTTCGGAGTACTAAATATTTCTTATAAATGCTTTATTTGAAATCTTAGATGAAATGGCGTCTCCGTGAAGGTCAAGGGGAAGCGATATACGAGATCGGAGTTGAGGACTCGGGTCTGTTGAGAGGATTGAATGAGGAGGAAATGAGTTCTAGCTTAAGAACGTTAAATGAGATGGCAAAAAGGCTTGGCGCCACGACCACCGTTCTTCGACGCACTATTATTCCCTGCTTGAATGAGCCAGGTAATAAATCACGCGTTGTTTCCGAGGTATTGATACGAAAGTTACCTGATGACTCCCCAAGTATCGACGTCCGCGTGGCAGTAATGGGGAATGCTGATGCTGGGAAGTCAACTCTGCTAGGAGTTATCACGCAGGGGGAGCTGGATGACGGAAGGGGTAGAGCGAGACTTAACATGTTTCGACATCTACACGAAGTTCAGTCCGGGAGGACGTCATCAATTAGTCACGAAATTGTTGGGTTTGATGCTCAAGGTCGGGTCATCAATTATCAGGAGGGGAGTGCGGAAACTATATGTGAGACTTCTTCAAAATTAGTAACGCTAATTGATTTGGCTGGTCACGCAAAGTACCTACGGACAACGATACGGGGTGTGTCGGGCTACTCACCCCATTACATCATGTTTGTCATCAGCGCTGTTCCAGGATTTACGAAGATTACCAAGGAACATTTATCTTTAGCTGTTGCCTTGAGAGTAAGTTAATAAATATAAGCCATAGCTGCAATTGACGAGCAGAAGTGTTATAATGGGTTTGTATTGGTGTTTTAGATTCCAATGATGATTGTTATAAGTAAAATGGATCTCACGACTGAGGACGGGCTTGACCAGATACTGATTGATGTAGAGGATCATTTGACTGATGTAGGATGTAAGAAGACACCTATTCGAATTTGTTCAGAGAATGATGTCATCTCAATTGCTGCCACTCAACCAAGCGACGAAGTGATACCCTTGATCAGTTTATCAAATGTGACAGGGGAAGGACTATCCTGGCTCTCAAAACTTATGTTCTTGCTGCCACCTGGTCTCAATGCAGCTGAACGGGAGCAGTTAGAGAAGGTATAAGAGTGAATGATAAATGCCTTGTGATATGATTTGACTGTATTTGGAGGGTATAAGTTGCATTCAGTAATTAAATTATTTTTATACATTTTCTAGGAGCTACCTGAGTTTCAGATAGATGAAACGTTTTGGATTCCAAGAGTTGGCACAATCCTTGGTGGACTGCTAACTCAAGGAGTGATAAAAGAGAAGACGTCAATGCTTCTAGGACCATTGGCTGATGGCTCCTTTCAGCCTGTCCGCGTCAACTCAATTCGAAGGCACAAAACGCCATGTCTCATGGCCAGAGCTAGTCAGAGCGTGTCCGTCAGTTTGGATTTTGAGGTGGATGGGCTCAGAAAAGGAATGGTTCTTGTGAGCCCACAGTCCTGCCCAAAAGCCACGTGGTTCTTCCAGGCGGACATATGTGTGGTCTACCACGCGACTGCCATTTGCAAGGGCTTTCAGACAACCGTGTACATCGGGAACGTTCGCCAAACAGCCAAGATTGAGGAGATTGTGTCTGTCTCCAGAATTTCAACGAATGAGCGAGCGTCAGTTGTATTCAGACTAATGAAGCATCCCGAGTACCTTAAAGTTGGCTCCAAAATAGTCTTCTGCGCTGGAACCTCCAAAGGTTTTGGAACTGTGGTTCATCTCTACCCATTTGAAACCAAGAGTCCACTGACACCTTGAATTAATTACCGGATAGCTACATGAGTTGGAGTGGATGCTTACTAATAATCATAATCATTATATCAGATTAGATATTATTGGATAAGTGCCTAAATTTATTATGAATGGAATAATATACACATGAGAAGGTAAGGTTTTCTGGTGAGCTCATTGTGGATAAGTTTAATTGAGCCAATCTTAGAGTCACCAGCCAGTACTGTAGTCAGTCATCAGTTGTCATTGTCATTACTACCAACATCTCAAAATAAATTGTAGAAATCGATTCAGAAGGTTTGTTTGAGGGTCTTTACACATGCTACTCTCTATGAATTACAATATTTACTACTTTCCCAACAGCATTATGTTATTTACTCTACATACCCATTTACAAACGCTCAGATTGTGTTCAAATGTATTTGCAGGTTGTGTTACTATGCTCATGGATAGCTGCTTTCAGTTTTGAGTATGAATTTTGTGAATTTTGAGCATGTTCAATGATTTGTTTTTAAGTAAAATGTATTACATCCAAAATTATTATTGCCTAATAATTTTCAGTGATCTGTTAAAATGACATTGGGGTTCATAGGAATCTAGAATTTGACAACTAATATAATTTAACTGAAATGGCTGTCGTAATCATAATCTATCAAAACTTCTCAAATTTCCCACTAGATAAATTGGGAATGATGATGATGATAATATGTTAAACCTGAGACTTGTTTTTAGAAAATTGATAGGGAAGTCGTGTCCCAATCCGAACCCAGTTAGTTTTAAGCTTTAACAACGGATGTAAGTACGGATAGTTTTTAGTAATAGAATTGTTGTCGTTGTCGTCCTTTTACCGTCTTGATGTTTACCGCATAGATGTATAGCATGGAGTCGTTAGTATTAAGTGTAATTTAAGTTAATTTTTAATTGTAGTTCATCCTATCATCATGATGAAGAATTTTTGGGAATTCTGAAGATATATGTAAAAGATCCGAAGAAACTTTACTTCGATGAATAATAAACGCAACAAAAGAAAAATTACTTCACTCTGTGTACTTTTTTAACCCGCTTAGCATACGTCAAGCACAGACACGAAGTATCTTATGTTACATGGCAAATGGCATATGAAATGGATACTATCCAACCTTCCTCCAATGCAAACTGAGATACACATTATCTTTATGTTTAATAGCTTCAATGTTTGGTTTCATCCTGCAATCAGACGAATGATAAAGATGCCAAGAAATATGTGTCCCACGTAATTTTTATGGAAATGTTGATTTAATTTGTTTCAATTTCAATTCGTAACTTAAAATTAAGTTTACCTACAGAGATTTCTACTCTAAAATTAAATCACAGCGTTATTATTATCGGTGGTAATAAATTAATCGTAGCAAAAACTATTATTTTAATATAATTATTATTAATAGTTTTTGCTACGATTAACTTATTACCACCGATAATAATAACGCTGTGATTTTACTATAGAGTAGTAATGTCGGTAGGTAAACTTGAAAAATTTGTGCATTGATTATTACTATCGTTATCGGTATATCGGTGGTAATAAGTTAATCGTAGCAAAAAATATTAAATCCTGTTCCATATAAATTACATGAATGAAACCTCTGTATAACTTGGCCACTGCATTCTGAAGCAATAGTCGTAGGCACCGTTTTGTGCCATGACGAAAAAGGAACTATTTGAACCCATTCAAATCCATAATACTAACTAATGGTAAATACGGAACTGAAACAGGATATTAAAAAATGACAGTTTTAATCCTCTTCTGCTCTCTTCTTGTGCAGCACCTCATGTAAACAGTGGTTTCAAATGGTGAAAACACTTCTTTTTTTCTTTACACAATTTTTTGTACAGTATTCTTCTAAAAGAGTTACAAACTACAAACTTATTAAGTAATACACTTGAAAAACTAAACACCTTATGAAAACGCTGCGTTGAAGGATTTATTAAGGTTACGAGAAACAATATTCTTTTTGGCATCATAGGAACCAGTACTGTGACTCCTTGCCAAAGCATTGAATGCCTATTTGGAAACAAGCAGAGGTTAGAGTATTTCAAAGTGGCTTGACATTTACAAACTGGTACAAAATGATAACTCCATATCCTTACCTGAACTTTCTCTCTAACGCTGTTGAAACGTGTCAGACGTACAGGTTTCTCTTTTTTATCATCTTCTTCGTCAGAGGATGAGGACGCTGTGACTGGAACATTATTGTTCACTTCTTCCGACTTCCGTGGTCGGATTGCAAATGTTACTTTGGCATGACTTTTTGGGGAAGAACGGGAGGTTCCCGGTTGTGGCGTCGTTTTGACCGGACTCCATTTCACGGGGGTGCTCTTATCGCCAACAGGGCTATGTTTGGGTGGACTATGTTTGGGTGGGCTATGTTTGGGTGGGCTATGTTTGGGTGAGTAAGCCGGGGTGGAGTAGCATGGCGTTGAGGGGGTGGTGGTGGTGCTGGTGGCTGACTTCTTCTTCGGATGATTTTGTACCAGGCTTATCTAGCAAGAAATTCATCCATAACATAATAAACAAAAAAAGTCATATTGCAGGTTTTGCAAACCAATAATCACATCAATGAATCTACCTTCAGCAGTTTGGATTTTATGGACTCAATTAGCTCCTCCCTTTCCTTAATTTCCTCACGCAATCTGAAAATTTCTTTCTTCTTTCTTATCCTTTCCTGTAATAACCAAAAACGATGGTAAATTGTATTTCTAAAACAGGAACGACAAAGTCTGTAAGCTTCCATTTGGATTACCTGCTTGGAGATGTTGCCCTTTTCAATCTCTACCTCAAGTTTACTTAATCGGGCCTTATGGTTAAATATGTCGCTTATACCGAGCAACGATTGGAAGTTTGGGCCGAGGTGTTCCACTGCAAGACAATTTATACCATTGTTACTCATGGATTTATTGATTATGTTGAAAATTAAACTAAAAATTTCAAACTTGATCATACCGGCGAGCCGCTCAAACTGTTCGTTGATATCATCCGGAACTTCACAACCCATAACTGCGCACCGAGCACATAGTTCCTCCTTTTCAGCAGTGCCTCGAAACTGGGTTCTACATTTGCTGCAACGCTTTCCTGTGTGTGGGAAATTCATTGTGTTGTCCAATCTGAATGAAAAGATTAGACACAGGGCGTTGAAAATAGTATTCTGAAAGATAGTAGGGAGAAGTACACCACCATACACCATACAGTAAGTTTTGGGGTAATGTGCGAAACGCTATTCCAAGCCTTACTAACGCTGTAACAATTATCTAGTTTCTCTAACTTTTGACAGTAACCTCTCGCTACTAACAAGCAACATTACGTAAAAATGTATCAAACCTCGCTAGCAGAATTTCCTTTGCGTAAGTAGTTTTAATCTCTTAGTCATGCTTCAAGAAAAGTTGCGTGTGGCCCAGCCCAATATAAATTATACTGTTTGTTGAAAATTAGCTGTATATTTCTCGCTCTCACTTCGCACACAAGCTCAATCGTTCAATAAGAAATAAAACCATTGTTTACTTACCAACTGTGTGTATAATGCAGGGTACGCAAGAAAATACTCTTTGACCAACTTTTGCTACCTGCTAAACAAGCTTTTTGCACAACGACTTATGATTACACAATGAAATTCACCTTACTAAAACGCTTGCTTCTTGACTGAGCCAAAAATGAATGCCAAAGTTGCAAAAAATATCCCTTAACTTAAGGAAGCTGACAGCTATTAAAAATTAGTTTTGTAAAGCTTCAATGACTTTCTGATTTGGAAATTCTTCAATTTCAACTTACTTCCTTAAAATGGTGTGACAAAACTACTTGGATACATTTAACTACGACTAACTGAAACTGAGAGTTGTTTTTGTCTCGTATAAGCTCGTTTTTTTTCTTCGGTTAACACAAACTCATGTATAATGTCGCCAAACAGACCAATGTAGTCAGCTTCAGGGACGGACGAAAACTATTGGGAGCCGGACCTTTCCCGTCCCATGACAATGTATAAAGAGAGGCTATTTCGGACCTATGTCCTTGTTTGTTTAGCTTCATTTTTTCCTATGTTAAATTTGTGATTTTCCAGAAGATGAATATTTCACCTCCTCATTATGAATGAACGATTTTCTTTCTCATATTCAGATGCTCATGATTCCTTAATTCTCGATGTTTTCAGTTTTATGCAGTCAATATTGTGTCTATCAGTAATATGATGACAAATTCTGTATCAATTAACTTACGTATGTATTCAATTTTAAGTGTAAATATCCGTGCAAGCCTACACCATGGGCTCTCAGTCTAAATCTTTGTCTTTGAGGTGGATAATGTCAGTTTGACCATAGAAATGTCCTTATCCTTACTTAATAAAACCCGCACCATTTCTAGTATTTTATCCTGCTGAAACCCTGTGTATAATCTCTTTTCCTCACGTTCCATCCAAAAATCATAATATCATTCACTTTCTCACTTCCAACAGAGGCAATCACCTGAACGTTAGCAGCTTGTGACTTAATCTGGTCTTGATGAAATCAACATGCGTTAAATCATGTAGCCTTCAACAAAGCGTCCGTGTCCGTCCAATGTGACTTGATTTGATATGAGAGATTTGATGTGTACAATGCAGCTAGCTTTCTTGGTTTGATTTTGTTTTGTTTGCCCCATATGGTCATAAAATGATAATGATGATGAATAGGTGACTATATAACTACACAAATGGGTTCAGACAAGGAAAACTCTTTCGGTTCACTTCTTATTGCACTTTCCGACGTGATATCATATTTCTCCGATGGGACCTTCTGCGCACACTTGGGAAGGAAATAAAAGTCAAACTAAAATAGTGGAGGTCACTTGCTCACTCACAGGTAGTTAGCATACGCAGAACCATCCAATAAACCAACGACTTGGCTAAAAACTCACCAGAAACTATAAATCATACGGCACGTCGTGAACGACTGAAAATGTATTCAGAAAAATGAGCTTAGTATTATCATTATTACGATAGTTGGTCCTGCCTATCTTGTCGGCTTAGGGATTGGGATACCTGTTCTGGTGCTCATTTTGGAACATGACATGCATTTCATGTTGGATTTAGTTTCAGCAACCACAACCAATGTGTGTATGTAAGGCAAATAGAAATTAAATGAGTTGACAAAAGAACGTTCCTCTTTTCATTCAACTACCTGTTTCTCTCTCTGATATAAACTCCAGTGTATGCATGATGCATTCCATTCTATTCTCTGCACTGCATGTCACTATAGACTACTCAAAATAGGATGGGATGGCATTGTTACAATTCTGCTGTCATACAAATAAGTAATGTGTGTACTTACGCTGTATACCTTTTATTTCAAAAAGAATTCAGAGCAAATCACTTCTCCTGCTACCACACACCACCATTTTTAATACGACACAACAAACAGAAAAACTTCAAATCACTCCCTTAAATTTGTATAATGATGACAGTGCAGTGTTTATTTCATTCCTGAACTCAATGATGATGATAATCAGGGAGAATTCACAATTAGTCTTGGGCTCCATAATGCCCATATTAACAGGAGCTGGCTTACAAACAAATTAAGTCAACATTTGCATAAAAACATAGCAATTGCTTCGTCCGTAGAACGTTTAAAAACTCCGTCTCTTGTGTCTTGCATCACCAAAACTTTTATTAAAAAGAAGGGAACAATTTCACTCGACTCCTTTTACGTTTTCCTTTCCCCATGATAATTACATTCTTACAATTTTCCATGAGTTTTCTAACAACCACAACTAATATTAGGAGAGAACATAGACATCGCCAAGAGAACTAGCTAACTTACATAACTGAGACTTCTTCAACTGAAGCTCCGACAGCTTCAACGCTTCGAATTTTTTACAGACGTTTTCAAAGCGAAGCTCTAAAGCCGACTGCATGACTTGCCATGATTTGCTTCGGTTTTTTTCCTGTAAAACTTTTGCTTTGGTTTAATCATTCGACATGCATCTCGCACTCTCACAGTTTACGTCTTGCGTGCATGTATATATGTATACTGTATATATGTGCATAAAAATGATATTATGATGGCTATTATGATTGTGCTTTCCGTCCATGCATGATGATGTGTATACATATATGTATGTATTTACGGTACAGTGTCTTCACATAAATGCACATAAAGTTTACCTTTTTCCCTTGCCGAGAATATTTTCGAGGAGCGTTATAACTTATTTAGCAGGTGGTGTGGCGGCAGTGGTTACGTATGGTGTTGGAGCGAACGATTATGTGTTATATGTTAGTTCAACAGTTAATTTCAGACGGGGTGAACATGATGCCAAAAACTGCCGAAATGAAATATGTTTATCAAATGAAGGAAGGGTACTAGACGTAGATATATTTTTTATAGTTTTCATTTCATACCAAACTTCACCGCATAGAAAAGGACGGGATCATTATCATAAACTCACATCATTTCATTTCATATCATTCATTGTAGACGCAGTCTCAAATGTAATTTGGTGTAGCCATTGTTGTTGCCATAATAGATACGAATTTATGCTGTTTTGTTGCGTGAATTAGGTAGCGAAGGATAAAAAGCATTGTGCCGATCATACTATAATAGAAGACATAATAAAAAGAAATATATGATATGATGGGGTACACCAACAGAAAAGGAATTTGCATTTTGCAAATTGTTCTCAGTTTTGAGATTTTAACAATGCAAAATGTGCAGAGGAGACTAATCTATCATTAAATCAGAAGGGGGTACAATATAATATGTATGCACGTATTTCTGCACCAATTTTAGCTACAGGTGGCTTGGTTTTGGTTGGGATGCATGATAATGATAAGCGTCCACTATGGTTTTGTTGATGTTGCTTTCATTCACTG
>JAQGAP010004339.1:0-10644 GCA_034697805.1 Orchesella bifasciata
ACTTCTTGTGAGTCTGATACTGAAAAAATATCCGACGTAGACGCTCTGGTTGTGGCTAAACTTCGTTTTGAATGAGCAAAGTCGGGGCGCGTGCATTTTAAATGGCAGAAAAATACCCGTTGCTACCACAGCCATTAAATAAAAACTATTTAAATTATCCGGTCCGGATAATTCCTTTACTTAACAAAACAATGTTATCCATATAGGACAAAGGCCCCTTAACCTAGAAGGAGTAAGTTCATTGAAGAGATAGGCTGAACTTTGTGACTGAACAAAAAATAGCTAATAACTTTGTTTCTTAACTACCGACATGATGCGACAATTTTTTTAAATATTCCATCAATGATGGCCCTAGTGGGCATTGGTGACACTTACGTTGCAACATATAATGAGGATTTTTTTGCAAACCCGATTGGTTTTTAATTTTTTTTGAAACGCAAATTAATCATCCTCAGTTTCCCCCAAATTGTGTGATGTTCACACAAGTGATGATAATTTTAGTTGGGTGCAATGTTGTTATACAGTCGCCACAGACGAGGGGCTATCGCGATAGCCGCACTAGGGTTTCCGGTAGCCTTTCTTCAAAAAATTTCATTGTAAAAGTAGTCAAGGATATAAAGTTATCAGTAAATATTGCTAAAGATCACAGTTTTTTGCCACTTTATTCCATCTAGTTAGTATAGTATAAATCTATGGGTAAAATATCTCGTCAATTCAGGTAATATACAGACGTATAGTGTACATAAGGTGAGACTGCAATATTCCCAATAAGGGAATGCGAGCAGCTGTGGACATGTCTTTTTCTTTATGATATGATCCCAGCCTTTATAATACATACATACATTTTAAAACATCACAGCCGTAACCTATAACAATAATTTATATACCAGATTATGCAAACACGCCCCAAAATTTTTCTTTCCAGTAAAGGCAAATATTTAACAAGATAAGATAATTCCGGCTAATTACATGGTATATACGATGCTTGAGCTGTAAACTGGCACAATCGGTGCACCCTCGCTTTTAATACTATGTTACGTTTATAAATGTTTGATTGATTGTAAAATATGTCATCATTTTGATATTTGCTATTTCAACTTAATACGTCATTTCGTAGGAAGTTTGTCATTTATAAAAACGACACACGTTAAATTCATGTCTCAAAAAGTCGCCCAACAAACTGGATTGCAGAAAGATTTAAGCATAACCACGTACTTTTACTATTCACCATATTTGACTTTTTTATGCCGCAGATTTAATTGCACGGCATTATGTCTGAGGTATGATTATTTATGCTTAGGTTTTGGCCCTCCTTTGATTCTCGTGTGCATGTTGTTCATTGTGAATATGAATGAATAGGGGTATAGTATGTCATACTACGAAAAGCTAAGGAAACTGATGATTTGTAGCCAGGATGTATTCTTTCGTTGAATTGTGAAAATTTTTGTAGCTTAGAAAATGTATTTATTTTGACAAAAGTGACGACGACACAAAATTCTGTATTAAGTATTTAAAAAGCATACGAAAATCAGACAGGATAGTAAGTTTTTTTTAAAATTATCTCAATTCAATCAACCAAAAAATCACTATATTAGGTGCACTACAATTTAATTTCCATTTGGTAAACTGTATGGGAGGAACAATGAGATTTTGACACATGCCAACCTCTAAAACGCAACGTGTGTATTTGTGATTTTTTTTGCAAAAGCCAACCTGATATTTACTTATAATTTTAATATCTGTTGGGGATCGTACCTTATGAATTCAAAAGACTGGTTGGATATTACATTAATTTTGTGGTGGAATGCTGTACTGGAATGTGACATGCTTTCACTACATTCCAATTTGAGAAAAGTATTGAGTGAAAACGTACTGCTGTGGCAGCTGGAGGAAAACAAAAGCAATTTTGGGCACCATCACATTATTCCAGTATTCCCTTTTGGGAACAGACGAGAAAGTTTCAAGTTTTTTAATATGCATGCAAGTAGCGAATTCTTTGTTGCATATCCATAAAGAATATTACTCTCAATTTTACTGTGATTTTTGTGCTTTTTGAAAGGAAAAATTGTGGTCGGTCATCCAAACTAGTACGACAAACAAAACGAATTAAAAGTAACGTTGACCTTCAATTTTTGGTTTGTTAAATGGACTGTGTAATGAGTACAAATGTCGTGGTTTTAGTTTCGATTTCCATTTTATCTTCAATTTTCGTTTACAACTGCAGAAGTTTTAATTTTCACACATTGTGTAAAATAAATGATGTATATGTGCAAAAGAATCATCTCTGAGGTTGGCAAAACTAAAAACAAACGGGGAGTTCAGATACGCAATCGGTGAATGCTCATGTGGAAACCTATAAGTTTGAAAGGCTTACAATTGAAATCTTTTTTGTTTCAATGAATTGACTACTTACAAATGCCCAGAAAAAACCGCAGAAGAAAAATGACAAAGCTTTTGCAAAAAAAGTCTGTACTCGAATAATGAAAACAATTTTTTTACAATTTCTTTTCGTTATTTGGATAAACACTAAAAGATGTTTTACTCAATTTAAGGATTTAATGAACGTAACACATTATTAATTTAGCAGTATTTTGCATTCATTTACAACGTCCACAATGCATTTGGCAGTTTCTAGTGACTCCTTTGGATTGTTTTCAATCCATTGTTGAAGAAGCTTATTGAATTCAACAACAAAGTCCTTCATATCGCTGAGTTTATTGATATCTATGTCCTTTGCCACCGTATAGCCAACCTTAGAGGCGAGACAAGTAGAAAGCCAGAAGCCAAGCATGGCCGTCTTACGGTATATGGAGTACAAATCCTAATCAGAACACAAGTTAGCAGTAATATTTCAGTTGTAAACAATTTTATTAAAAATGCTTGCTAAAATATGTGGCACATTTTCATTTGCTAGGAATTCATACCTCAAAAGTCAGATCAATAGGATGACCCAACTTTGCAGCTGTGTGTTTCAACATGTCGAAATATCGACCCAAAATTTCAAACAAGTGGTTGCGACGAACTTCCGGTTTAACACTGGTAAAAAGGTAGTATGCAAGATCCACCCCTGGGGAATTGTAGCGAGTGACCTTAGTAAACAAATTGAGTTCAATTTAAAACCACGAATTGCCAAATAAGAAGTGAACAGGCAATATGAGTGGTTAAATACCTGCAGATCAATAGTCAAATGTCCAATTATTTGATTTGTCTCGTTGTTCTTTAAAAACATCATATTATTGTTCCAATAATCTCTAAAAACGGACAATTTATTAAAATCAATATTAAAGAATCACAAAACTCCGAGTAGAAAATATCACAATGAATTGCAGTACCCATGTCCGAGCATAAGTAGTTTTTCTTTCTGTGGATTATACTTGATAATATTCAACACTTCATCAAAAGCTTTTCCACGGTATGAGTTCAGGAAACTAATTGCTTCGTCTGTGCCTTCTATACTTTTGTTTTCCTATGTAAATACAAGTAATTGCCACATAATTTTTTTCATAAAAACAACAGGGCATAAAATGTATTATATACTAGAAAGAAAATCATCGTGATTACCTCCAATAACTTAATAATCGTATTAAGACCGTTGTTCATCATCGGACCCATCGTCGTTATTGCACTGGATGTCGTACAAATTTCGTAATCCAGGTTTGGAAATTGTTTAAAAAAGTTCTCAGGGCCACCCATTTCTTGAATGAGGGCATAAGATATGGCGTGATGTTTTGCAAGGGTTGTAATAGCATAACTGTAATATTAATATTTTAATACAAAACGATGTTATGTCACACCACGAAAAGCCTCTATCTGTTTGAACATTTATTTTTAAGAATGTGAAACATTTACCGTACAGCTTCTAAGTCCTGCTGTTCAACCTTATCCAGTAATTCATAGCCTTTTTCCACCAAATTTTCAAAAACCAACATGTTCTCATCACCGTAATAACACTTCGCGTACATGTCTACTAGACCTTCATATCTAGAAAATCGTAAATCCAACACAACCAAATTATCTGTTTCCTATAATATGTAGTTTATTGAACAACTTAAACTAAAGGTAGTAAGTACCCTTTGGATTTGCAGAATTCTTGGGCAGCTGGAACATATTCCATGTAAAATCTGGATTCCTTCTCAAAATGCTTTCCGTCTGTTAGCGTTTCCGTATGGGCTCCACTGGCGGTAAGGGTTTTCACAAACAAGTTCAAAGGTTTAACACTTTGATTTTGAAAACTGATTGTGACACACTTTGTCGAGCTGGCGAATCCTTCTCCTTGCAGTCCAGAACCTTTAACGGTGACCTCAGAGACTTCATCAGTCACACCATTTGACTTGAGAATCTCCTTGTATTTCAACGTGACTTCCTCAGAAGTCTCCAAACCCTCATTTTTGGGTACCGGGGGCATTGTCCAAATCAATGAAAATTCGTCCTGTGTGATATCAGTTAGAAAAGCGCAAACCGAAGACAAGTTGGTTGTGGATTATTGAACACAAAGTCTAGCCTTACTCGCTCACTGCGTCTTCCTATTGAGTATGATGTCTGAAAGAAATTGATAGTCACCTAGTTTTCTCGTTGATGCTTTATATGATTTAAGTATTAGTTAGTTGTGAATTTAATTATGCACTGTCACTAGTCCCTACCATGAAAGCCACAGAACAACACATCACTACACATGGAGGACATTAGTTTGCGTGTGCAAAAAAAATGTGTTGCATGATAAATCAAACCAATGGATTGGAAGGATAGTTTATCCTGCAGCGCAGGTATAACATAATATGTTTTATGTAACTTAGAATGCAATACTTTGCTGACTAAACATAGTTGCCCTTGAATTTGAACACTTGTAAGTAATACTTGTGTTGCAAACTGGAAGTTTAGGTTAAGTAAAAATATTGTCCAAACATGGGCATAATAATAACAACAAAAGTTTTGTTACAAAACAAATAATACGAAGTAAAGTTTCAGAGATTTTATGTTACTGGCAGGATAAAATCACTCGTGATAATGGGTTGAGTGGGGGCTTACGTCTATAAGTTATTGGGTTACTAACCTGTGCTAATGATGATGATGACGATCTAATGTTCGCGCATAATGTGTGCATCCATTTCCAATATTGCCTTTTATGGAGATATCTAAATATACTGCATGGTGAAACTTTGATGGCATACGCGCGATGTGATATCGTTGCATACTCGCCAATGTTGGTACATTGAGAACTTATGAAGGTTGGACCGTCCAACCTTCATAAGTTCTTATACGTCCAAGTTGGATGTATCGCATCCGAAGAGTAGAACTTTGTATACATATGAATAAGCAAATAGTACGTAAAATTTCACAACGTGCAAATGCAATCAGATATCAGATACCACTTTCGTATCTTTATGCACCACAGAAACTCTGTCATATATTCTTGTTCCAGTCCCAAGTGTATATTAGTCAATTATCCGACAAAACTGCTTTATACTCTTTTTACTTCAAACTAACCAACTTTCCAGCAACAAAAAATAATTAGCTCCCATCATTTATGATACTGTCACTGCAGTCACTAGTATGATATTTTGGGCTAACAAAAATCTGTAATGTAAATGTAAAAATGTAAAACTGCAATCAGTTTGTCGAGGAGAACACACAATGTAAAAGGATTATTACATACTATGCAAAGATGCTTAAGAAAAATAAACCTCATAAATTTGTTCCCTCTAACGGATAATGGTATGAATTGTATTTAAAGGGTCTGCATAACACGGGAATCATTTTATTCTGAAGCGCTTCAATGCATACATAACAAAAGGATTGCAAATTTCATAGTATTATAAGTATTCCGGAGAACATTTTATTCAATTGACATGATTTTGAATTCGTTCACAAGTTCTCTTAGAGCATGCACATTTTGTACAACTTTCTCCGGGTTTGTCTCATTCCACCTTTGAACCGCCTTGTCCATTTCGACACTGAAGTCCTTTAAATCTTCCAGCGTATTAACATCTACATCTTTAATGGCATCTAATCCAGCCCCTGTGGTATGACGCATACTGAACCAGAACCCGAGCTTTATCTTCCGTCGATATATCGTGTGCAGTTCCTGAGGGAAAGTTGATTTGAAAATAAAAGTGCACAATTAATACTCTAACTGCAAATGTCAATCGAATCCCAAGAACTTGTAAAGCATACTTCATATGTCAAGTCGATGGGATGACCGAGCTTTAATGCGGTACTCTTCAAAGTGTCAAAGTATCGTCCCAATATTTCATGCAAATGGTTACGGCGTACTTCCGGTTTAACATTGATGAAAAGATATTGAGAAAGATCTAATCCTGGAGAGTTGTAGCGTGTCACCTAAAACAACAATTCATTGTACAAAGAGAAATCATTTCTGCAGGAAATTTTCGTTCGAGAAAAACTGTGCAAGTACTATTTAACCACCTGCAAGTCAATAGCCAGGTGCCCAATGATTTGATTGGTTTCTTTGTCCTTTAGGAACATCATATTGTTATTCCAGTAATCTCTAGTAGTTATAAAGCCACAACTTATCATTACTTGACGTTTTCATCAACTAGCTAAGCGATTGAATTTTATCCTAACTGTCTAGCGATAATTTGAATTTTAACTAGAGTCGTACCCATGTCCCAGGACAAGTAATTTTTCATGTTCCAGGTTGCAATTAATAAGATCCAAGATTTCATCATATGCTTTTCCAACGTGAGCGTTAAAAAATTCAATTAGCTCATCTGCACCAAAAACTCCTTTATTTTTCTGATAAAGACAACGATACCGGAAGACTTGTATAATGCGATTGATGCATGTACAAAATTCGTGAAAATATGTCATGTTTTACGTGCAAAATCCTGATGTTCGTATTAATGGCATTTTCCATCATCGGTTCCATTAATGACCTTGCGGTTGGCTGCGTGTACATTTCAAAATCCAGGTTTCTAAATTTTTTCAGGAAGCTCTCGGGTCCACCCATCTCTTTTATGAGAGCATATGATATGGCATGATGTTTGGCAAGGGTGGTAATAGCAAATCTGGTAATAAAGACATTAAATCGAATAACACTCAATAAGAAGGGATACCAGTTCACCTTACCTAACAGCTTCCAAATCTTGTTTCTCATTTTTATCCAGCAATTCTCCTTTCTCCTTTCTCCAGCCTTTCTCAACCACCAAATTTTCCAACACGATCATGTGCTCATCCGCGTAGTAACATGTTGGGTACATGTCAACAAGACCCTCACATCTGCATTTGTAATTTCCCTCTAACCATTTGCATTTTAAAAATCAAGAATAAACCAATTATTAAAATAATGCTTACCCATTAGATTTACTAAATTCTTCAGCAGCTGGAACATACTTCATGTAAAATGTGGATTCCTTCTCAAATAGTTTTGCTTCTGCTAGGAATTCCCTGTGGGCTGCACTTGCGGTGGGAGTTTTTACAAACAAGTTCAACGGTTTAACACTAGCATTTTGGAACTTGATTGTGACATACTCTGTTATGCTCGCAAAGCCTTCTCCTTTCAGCCCAGAGCTTTTAACGATGACTTCAGAAACTTCATCAGTTATTCCGTTTGACTTGAGAATTTCCTTGTATTTCAATGTGACTTCATCGGAAGTCTTCATATTATCTTCGTTTTTCGGAAACGATGACATTGTTAAAATGGTTGAAATTGGTTTTCTAGCTTTTTGATTATTTATACTTTAAATTGTTGCTAATTAATGAAACAGTTTTTGTTGTGAATCCCTCACTCATGTAGTCACTCACTCACTGCTTCAAACCACCACAGACGATCAGATAGTCGGAATGAAGTGGGAGTCAATGATATGATTTTAAGTATAGTAAGGAGTGTTTTTTAGTTAAAAACTTTGCAAAGGTAATCATCCTCACTAACAAACATCTACACGTGATGACTCAGGCATCATTCTTCTCTGACACGTTTGTTTGTACGGTTGATTGTGCTTTGCTTATGATAATGTGTAACAGGTTTTGATTGATTGAACTTTAGAAGCTGTTTTGCTGACAACTGAAAAAGTAAATATGTAATAAAGCATTAAACTAACTCTTATTATATATTGCTGATCATTTTATTTAACTGTCACGGTCTCCATTGTTTTGATTTCATGATTCAATACAATAGTCAAGCGTAATTCGTGTTGAAATGCAGTTTATAATCCCCGACAGTAGAATAGATGCACAGACTGAATTTTTAGTTACCTTTAATGTGGTTTAATTGGAGTGAAGGGAAACTGCATGAATATTTGTACATGGAAGTTTAATTTGTGCTCTGATACTTCTGATTCTGAGATATAAATATACTAAAAGCATTAAAATTTAATTAAGAGAAGAACAGAGTGCTGTAGTAATGTCATATCCCAGATTGCAAGTTTGTTAGTTGCACTTGGCATGTCGTAGAAGAATCTGAGTTCATGAGTATGAGAGCCATATGATAAACTGTCTACAAAAGAGACAGTTCCAGTCAAGTCGGTTTGCGAGCACACAATTAAAACCATCAATCAGAACACCCTAATATCTAATATGTTTTATTTGAATTGAACACTATTTTTATTGCTATTATGACGTTTTACGTATCCAATTAACAGGTTTTTAAGCCATTGGAAATTCATTTATATATTTGAAAATTCTAACGTCAGCAGTATAAATATCCTTTCTTAAATTATTCAATTGCCAGCATTTTGTATTCATTCACAAGTTCTCTCAGAGCATACACATTTTGTACAACTTTCTCCGGGTTGGCATCATTCCACCTTTGAACCGATATGTCCATTTGGACACCGAAGTCCTTTAAATTTCCCATCGTATTAACATCTACATCTTTAATGGCATCAAATCCACCCCCAATGTGGAGAGACATATACCGAACCAGAATTCGAGTAGAATCTTCTGTCGATATATCGTGTGCAACTCCTGAGGGAAAGTTGAAAATAAAAGTGCACAATAAATACTCCAACTACAAATGCCAATCGGGATCCAAGAAATTGTAAAGCCTACTTCATATGTTAAGTCGATGGGATGACCGAGCTTTAATGTGATACTCTTCAAAGTATCAAAGTATCGTCCCAATATTTCATAGAAATGGTTGCGGCGTATTTCCGGTTTAACAGTGGTGAAAAGATAGTGGGAAAGATCTAACCCTGGAGAGTTGTAGCGTGTGATCTTAAACCATAAATGTTAGGATTAGCTCGAAATAGTTTTGATACGCATGTCCTTGAACGTTACCATCGTCGTATAGAAGAGTTTACAGTCAAGCGTGATGCGTGTTGAAATGCAGTTTATAATCCACGACAATAAATTCAATTAAAATACACAGACTGCATTTTTCAGTTTCGTTTAATTCGTATATTTGTACATGGCAAGACTAATTTGTGCTCAGATACCCCTGATTTTGTTACAAAAAGTTGGGTTTTTTTGCTTTTATCCCATGGATTTGCGCGTTTGTATGAATGTGGGAATTAGACATGACGGTACTAAATGAAATTAAATTAAAAATTCTTATAGTATAAGTATCCTTTCTTAAATTTATTCAATTGACAACATTTTGTATTCGTTCACAAGGTCTTTTAGAACATGTACACTTTCTGTAACTTTCTCCGGATTGGCATGAATCCATTTTTGAACAGCTTTATCCATTTCGACACTGAAGTTCTTTAAATCTCCAATTTTATTGACATCAATATCTTTGAAGGCATCGAATCCAGCCCCTGTGGTGACACTCATTGCAAACCAAAAGCCGAGCATCATCTTCCGTCGATATATCGTGTGCAAATCCTGAGAGAAAGTTGATGAGAAAACAAAAGTGCAAAATTAATACCCAAACTATAAATTTCAATCGGGACCCAAGAAATTGTAAATCATACTTCATATGTCAGATCAATGGGATGACCGAGCTTTAATGCGGTACTCTTCAAAGTATCAAAGTATCGTCCCAATATTTCATTCAAATGACCCCGTCGTACTTCAGGTTTAACACTGGTGAATAGATAGTGGGAAAGATCTAACCCTGGAGAGTTGTAGCGTGTGACCTTATAACGTGCATGTTAGGATTAGCTACAAATAATTTAACCAGCTTTAAGCATAATAAAGATAATATACCTGTAGGTCAATTGCCATGTGTCCAATGATCTGGTTGGTCTCCTTGTTCTTTAAGAACATCATGTTGTTATTCCAATAATCTCTAGAAGTTTCAAATCCCATTATAATATTTATAATTGACTTGTTCGACACAATGACATGGCGGTCGCATTAATTATTAACGAAAGGCATACCCATGTCCCAAAACGAGTAACTTTTCTTGTTCAGGCTTGTACTTGATGAGGTCCAACATTCCATCATATGCTTTTCCGACGTGAGCACTTAGGAAGGTAATTAGTTCATCCGACTCTGGTATGTTTTTATTTTTCTGAAAAGATCGTATCCGTCAGTCTGTATTACAGATTGTTGAATTACAAATAAACCTGTAAAAGCTCATATATTTTTACGTGTAAAATTTTGAGGTTCGTATCAATCGCATTTTCTATCATGGGATCCATCATAGTTCTTGCAGTTGGCTGCCTATACACTTCAAAATCAAGATTTGGAAATCTTTTAAAGAAGTTTTTTGGACCACCCATGTCTTGAATAAGCGAATAT
>JAQGAP010004340.1:0-10643 GCA_034697805.1 Orchesella bifasciata
TTATCACCGCTGTCATTCTTGATTATTATATCAAATCATGCCACCCTGACTGGTAAACTTTTGAGCAAGAAATCCGACCACAAAAACTGGATAATAATTTGTATGAAGTTGAAGAAGTGCGCAGCACCAGCTACCACTTCAAATCGAAAAAATATAGTCATGTTCATTTGTCATGTTTGTTGCTAGTCATATTTGAATGCATTTTGCTTTTTGTATGCTAGCTGATAAGTCTTTTTTTATCCACGTTCCATGTTATCTTTCTGTAAATTAGGATGATTTGAAGGTGGAACCAGTAGTACAATAATTTGAAAGTGACGGTGCTATTTCTCGAGTTGATAAATGACTGATAAAGCCGCAATCAAAGTCATTAGAGGAGTTACATGCGCATTCATATAACAATCACTTTTTTCGCTCTTGACATCACTCCGAGAAGGTAAAGTTGAAGGCAAGCGCAAGAGCAGCAAGCAGCAGCGCTTTGTATTCTGCTTTTGGCACCATCATCATCATCATCATGCTTTAAACAGCAGGAGAATAATGATGGTGGTGGTTCGGGAAAAAAGTGAATTGAAGCTTCTGTTTTTGCTCACTCCAATTTATTTTGTTGGCGAGATGCCCGATATTGGATTGAAGCCCATGCCAGGAAGAAATGTTCTATGAAGCATGCATGGTGGTAGCCAGGGGTGGTGAAGTGATGAATCGAATTATGCCTTGAGAGTTAATGTCAAGGAGAAAAACTTGAGTGGTGAAGTTGAAACGATGCATACATATGCGTTTGAGGAAAGAATAGAATTACTTACTTGGCATAGTTCTACCTCTCCCATCATGGATGGATCATATGATGAATTACCGAGGTGGCTTTGACAGGTTGCTCCACTCACTACTATATTACACACGTTGATGACTTTTCGATAACAGTGACTGGTGCAGTTGTTTTACTGCATATGTGGTTGGCTCTAATCAAGCTTTTTAACATTTTCAAGGATTTTAGTGACGACATTATCATCACATCACCCAAACAAAATAACGTAATAATGTGATGATAGCCAGTTAAACGGCTACAACTCTGTATAAAAATCGTGGCAAAGTGCATTCTGTCATGTTTTTTTTTGCATAATAAAATAAGCAATAAAATATATACGTAGCGAATGATGGTAAAATGCAAATTTCATTTTTGCACAGATGAATTCAACAATATAATTGTATATTTTACATATGCCAAACTGACTTGAAACTTGATAGTTTTACGGTCTACCATCATCATTAAGTTCAAGAACAGATCTACCAGACATACACGATGCAACAAACGACTACATTAAAATGCAATTTCCGTTCTTTCCCAATGCAACATTATACTATATTAATCTAAGGTACCTAAAACATGTAAAGTTGAAGTTAATATGATATCCGTGTCGTCTACAATCTACAAACCGTCTATTCCAACTTTTTACCATTGACAAAATGCAAATAAATAAGGATCCTTTTGATAGTTAATAGCTCAACAAATTCATGATTTCTTAAGGAGAACACCAAAACATGAAGGGTTACATTATTACAACTGGGGGGAATTGACGATTTCGTCGAAATGAGAAAGCAGGTGCAGGTTTTGAAGCGTAAACTGTTGATTTTTTTGCGAAATCAATTTTGCACAACATTTTTGCTGAATTTTGGACTAGTTGGAAGGATAGATTGATGAAAAAGATGACAGTCAAAAAGTCAACAAAGTTTCACCATCCTTTTTTCAAGAGAACCGTGATGCGATGCGATGCAAATGTAATGAGGGTTGAAAAGATCATAAAAGCATCCTGGTTTCTTACGCAGTAGAACAAAAACTTCAACAAGTCAATCCTACGAAATCCCTTTAAAAAAGTTGTACAATCCGTGTCTCCCAAAGTTATCATTATTATCAACCTTTGCCTGCTGTCGTCGTCAGGTTTTGGGTAGCTGGTAGCTCACTCCAACCAGATTGCTACCGCTTTTCAAGGAAAAATGTTTGTATTTGTTTACCTGAATACAACAACATTATTCAATTACTATGTACAAAGGCTAAACCTCATGTCTCTAAACTGAAGTAAAAGTCTTATGAGAAAACGGCTCAAATTGATAAATCGCAGACAGTCTTTTTTTTACTCCCATGAATCCCTTTCGTATGACTTTTGTTGGTTGGTTAGCTAAAGGACAGGATTCATAACATGAATATGACCTTGCCATGTGTTTTACGCTTCAGCGGTGCCTGAAAAGAGAATCCTTTTGTAGAAAAGAAAAAGGTTGTATGTATTATGGTAATCCGATGATGCAGACGTCTAGGAAAAGTCAAAGCAAACAAACTACGGGCTCTTTAAATATGATATTCCGTTGTAATATTCCTTTAAGGGATAAAATGGATGACCTTAAGTAAGTATTGGAAATGTAAATAGCACCAAAAGTAACTTTAGCTCAGACAGTGATCCGTATACTTTTACAAAATGTAGTCTTATTATGATTTGCCTACCGAACTGGTTTGGTTTCAGGTAGGTAGCTGTTTAAGCTCCGACCTAATGATATTGTGTGAAGGACACAAGTATGCGCATATATTATGACGCACAATCGGTTCCAAAGTTTTGTTGGACTTTTGGTTGTTTTGGTTTGGACTTTTACGTATGTCATTGAGGAGGAAGTGATCATATTTATCATAATATTTATGGCGGAGATTGGTAGCGCTTGTAAAAATTGTACATCTGGTATAATCTGCAAAAATAGATTTGGTAGTACAATGAAAGGTTATAAGCTTTCAGGCCAAATCAGAGTTCATCACCTATCCAATCAAGTTGGTTCCAATTTTGATCCAGACAAACCCAAGATTAGGAGTTCAAACGCAATCTTCATATTCATGATTACGATAATGCGATAAACTATCAATATCAACATTTACACAGTATAGTTCAATGAGGAGGGGAGATGGTATGAAAGGCATGTAAATAAAAATACAAAATAATGACAGAAATCCTTTATTGTTCTGGTACATCCAACATTTTCTGATCCATCATTTGATGTGGAAAGTTTGCATTCATTTTATTAAACAAGTTTTGAACTAGATTGATTAGGCTCATATTTTTGTATTCAAAATGATGATGATGACGCGCAATGTGATGATGAGAGATAAACTGAAGGCTGTGCTGTCTGCAATGTACTGATAGTGCGTTTTTCTACGTTTTAAAACGGAGTTTTATATCTCAACCTTTGTGGCGAAATTGAAAGGCTACCGCTGTTGCACAGATGAGCTGACAGATTTTCAAATAAAACGAGTTCCACTCTGACCTTTGTGTACAAATGCTCTGGTTGGGATTGGCCATGGTTAATAGCTGATAATTTGATGAATGATTGATGGTAATTTTTGCTGTTGCTGCACGTGTGGAGGAATCGATGAACACATTCATAATATTGTGTGGCTGAAAAAAGTTGACAGATGAGTTTATTAATACACCAGCAATCAACTAAAGAGTAGGTATGAGCAAGTGACTTTTCTCGTTACGTCACGGTCATCGTCATCATCATCATCATTATGAGGAAAATTAAGTACAAGTTATGAAATGAATGCGTCTACTTGCTCTCAATCGATTTTGACTTGAATCAATCAATATCATCGAGGCAAAGGTTGCAGGTTAGAGATGGATACGATACAGACTCTTTTGAGTAGTTTGAAGAGGTACCCGCAGTACTTGCCTCATCGCAACCAATGTACGCAGTTTAGAACACGCAATCAGAACGGTTTTCCTATCAGCATGTCATCCGATATTTTTATTGAAGGAATAATTCCACAATATAATATTATATTCTCATTGTAAAATACAAACAAACCATTAGAAAGTTGTTACGCAGTCTACCTACCCAAAGTTTTGCTGTATTTTTCCTTCAAAAACAAACTTGTTAAAATTTTGAGGTTTAGACCGCTTTGTGCCGACAAGGGCTTCAACAATAGAAGGATGAACATGAAAGCTACTACTACTCGAAAGGCTTGAAACAATAGGTAGACATGCGACAACAATATGTCTGATTTTTTTATATATTAACATTATGAAGTGATAATGGTTTATGACTATGACGCATGCAGTAGTAGTTCCAATGAAAATGGCTATTAATTCAAAGTGCACCTGCACATTCGTAAAATGAGGACAGAAGCAATCAACATTGCTGTCTAATTGTATCCATCCATGATTATGATTGATGACATGAACAATGACTAATTAAGGACCGACTAGTACTGCTGCAGCTGTGAATACACATTAAGAAATCATCAAAAGCCCTTTTTCTAATTGTTCATAAAAAGGAATCGTGAATTGCATAATCCTATTTTTTCGTTCATTATTCCAGCTAATATTGTTTCCCATTGTAACATAAAACTCCATGAGTTTGCCATTCTATGTAATCAAGAGAAATGAGAGAGGATTTCACAGTAATCCTAAACTCATTATTTATTATTATATTCATTACAAATAATGGTCTCGCTGTATGATATTCACGTGCCTTCCGATGAAATAAAAGTCATAAATGTGTAGGAAACAAGAAAAGACATAAAGGATCAACTGACTTCAACTTTTTTTCAGCCCTTTGCCACACACACACTCGTTCTACAAAGTGTATAATTCTATTAGAGTCACATTGAAATCACATGCCGCCTGCAGGATTCATTATGGCAGGCAGAGTATGACAAATGAAGCCGCCTGAACTAATGCAGTGTACGGCGACTGTATATAATAATTAATTACTGATCGCACCTCGCTCTTCAAACACCCCATCTTGTTTCCATGCGCTGAGGAGCACACCACTCATCCTCATTAGTCCTGAAAGAGGATGAAAGTGAAGTAGTCAGAGAAATGCAGATGTTGGATGTGCTGTTTCAAGTCTTTCATTATACACCTTTTTGTAGACTTTGAGTTAACCTAACAGAAAACATTAATGGGTGGAACTGATAATGAACCTGCTTTACTTTACACGATAAAAAGGTCCGAGTCACTCGCAGTGTCTCCAAGTCTTGAAAACTTGATTCTGAATGCCTTTCTTTATTTTTTCGTTGATCACAAAAGGCTTTAAATCATACATAATTCCACTGGAGAACCATTTGACAAAGTGATATTTTTTCGCATGAATTAGGCATTATCTTTCATTTCATGTACTCGTTCAAAGAACTTTGTGTGATGAAAATGAATTATTCCTCGTAGTCGTTAGCTAAATTAAATACTCTGGCAGCTGCGCAGGATTTTATTAAATTACTTGCTTAACAAGACCTATTTCTCTTGAATGTGCTCATTTGCGAATGTTTCATTCAAAATGTATGAAACCAACCCATACTGGAAAAGTACTGGGAGGGAAGTCTAACAACTCCAAGCTTAGAGTTTAAAGACTGGGTTCTACCAAATTGTATTCCAGAGCCCCAATAAAACTCGTAATCGCTGAATAAAGCAGTGCATGTCGCATCCTAACCCCAAGCTCGTGGAAAAATTGCAGCTGGAACAACAAAAAAATTCCATGATTCACAAAATGACGAAATATAACGATTATCGCAGGTTAAAAAGCTTACATGCTTCCTGTTGAAGTTAACTTTTTGCTTAAACGTTGATGATACGTACAATGTACTGGATAAAAGTGTTATTTTTAAACAAATACCAAGACAGATGTGTATTTGCAATCTGCTAAACTAGTCCATTTAGTTTTGCTTCATGATACTTTGTCTGTGTTCTCAGATTTCTAAATCTGAGAGACGTCTATATAAATAATGTCATGAAATGTCTAACAATGACAATACATGTCCAATCAAGAACGTTTGTTGATATTTGATACACCTATGTGAGCTCACATTTTCGGGTAGTTCGTTTGATTTATTCTGAAAGTAATACTTTTCCTTTGCAATGAAACCTATGCTTTTTCATGTTGACGACAAACGTAAATATAGCTCTACTTTCTGTACTTTTATACGCCCAAGCATATTGAATACAATTTATTTCTAGCAAAAAAAATCATATCGATTCTTTATGATTGCGAGCTTCTGGCATTCCTTCTTGGAAGTTCCGTAGCTAGTTTATCTACAAAAATACAAAGGAGCGGATGAAATGGAACATGATACTGAAAATAAACATGAAGAAAATATAATTGGTTTTTGGTGCTCGGGGTTCTCTTACTCACAGCCAATTTTCAATTTGCGCATGCAAATTCTGAAGAAATGAAAGTGGGAAGAATTCGCAAGCGCAAGGTTGATTCTTACAAGGAAGAAGCCAACAACAAGTCAGTATGCCTTGAATTGAGTGAAATAAGTATAATTGACATGTGACATGACCATACCATCGCATAAAAATATCAGGGCTTGGTGGAGAAAAAAAGGAAAGCAAAAGTCTATTTTTGCATTGAGATGAGGTAGGCACTGACTAACAAATAAGTATTTTTGGATGAGAATGAGATAGGCGGTCGTGGCAGTCAGGCTTGGAAAACAAAATTCTGCATGTCCTTCCACTTCTCTCATGGTATTTTGCGAAAATGCCAGTGTTACGTACGACGGTTGCAAATTACAAACTCATCAAATGAATGAGTAAATAAAAGAGAGGAAACATTGCATGCAAATTAGATGGTATGTCTGTGAGATTCCACAAGCATAACAAACCACATTTTTTCTCAACTATCACATCAGGATGATCATATGTTGGATCTTATCGGGGAAAAGGTTGGCTTACTGCACATAAAATCGCATGTAATATATTTTCAACTAGTTATGTGAACCTTTCATGTCGTACTATCATGTGCCTTGCTCCTGTTGTTGAGAAATCCCGTAGTAATGAAATTACGTGTGACGTTATTTTCTTTTGTCATGTTGGATTACATTCATCCGCTTCATTATGTGAACCAAAGCTATTTTTAAAATGTTCCAAACTATTTACATGCTTAATTTTAATTGAGGTAAGTAATGCATGGTTTATGACGTGCGCCCCATATCAAAGCTCTTAACGGTATATTCAACTCTCACGAATCACTATATTACTTCTCTAATTGAAGCGGAAGTAAATATAGCATGCCACAAAATTATAATGCGACTGTAGCAAAACCAACAGCTTTATCTCAAACTGGATGCGATGTTGGGTTGTCAGATGGATAAAGTTCTGTGACATGCATGCATATTAAGTAAATTACAACTGTTTGTCTTTCTGGTGACGTTCATTCACACATGACCTATATATATTGCCCCTAACATTATACTCAAGCTGTGATTTCCCGGATTGCTGCATGCTCATATATTTATTATCTAGTTCACTATCTGTGCAAAAACAAAATTCAATATAAAAACTTTTATCGACTCGGCTACAAAAAATTGTAATAAAATGCGAGGAACAAAAGTAGGTTATGGACAATTTACATGAATGCAAGGATGGGAAATGGGAAAGCGGGGACGCTTTCTCGCTTCATTTTTCAATTTTAACTGGTACTATAAATGGATAGTGGGCCCATATATGTAATGTAATTTAAAAACTGGACCGACAGTTGCGAATCTAGGTCAGCCCAGCGTTGCAGAATATTTTAAACGCAACGTGACTCTATAAAGCCCCTATGAGCATAAACACTGCAAATATTTTGAAAATAATGTGTCCTTCCGTTGGCTATCCTAAAATAATCTCTAGAGATGGTCCGCTTATGTTGTTGCACGTGATAAATTACGAGATGCACGTAGTGTAGTGTGCAGTTTGCAATAAAACTGATGTATTTATGGCTCCCCCAGCTATCATAATAATATTCGAAGGCAAATACCATGAAGATAACGGCGCAATCGAATGGGATGCAAAAAGTCTAAAATTAAAGCTTAAAGAACGAAAGTACATATACTTTCCGTTTGCTTAAGTTAATTAGATCATACTAATATACGACTTGGTGTAACTCCAGTATTTTAGTTTTTATATCCACTTCTGTTCAACTTCCATACAGCCAGCTGTATATTACTAGTAGGACTCTATGCAAGCACCTGTACAACATCAAGTGATCACGGGGAATGGACATGAAAGCAGGGTACCCAGAGAAAGTGAAGAGCAACTTGTTCAGATTACGTTCGCATTGTGAGTGGTTTATACTGGTGCGATGAAAAACAGGTACATGAAAGAGGATGCACACTCTTGATCCAATTTGCTGATGCGAAACCAGCAGTTGAATTATACAAGGCTATGAGGATATATTTTCCTGGAGAGTGTAAGCATTCTCGTTGGAGCGGCTTTTCCTATTTCCGTTTTCATTCGTTGTATCCTTCTTTTTGCAATGGGCGAGAGAGTGGAGCCAAGCGAGAACGAGCATGAGGGTATATGTACCACCATGTAATTTTCTCTTTAAACTGGGATGTAAAAGAATGGCTTCTCCGCTTTAACTGAAATCCTATTCTATTCTTCGTACTGGAGAGCGGAAGATGGCATATCCTGGATGAACACACTTGAATGCCTCCAGTGAGCCCCGTGGTGGCGTTTTAGCAACCATGTTCCTTTGACCTTTTCACGTGTTCTTGTCGTGTGTGTGCAATCCTCTTTTCAGAAGCTCTGTATTTACTCTCTCAGACAAAACCTGTTCCATAGATTTGCTGGAGAAGCCGAGCAAATAAAAATACCTGGAAAAAGAGATATCATATTATGCGAGAAAAGAATGCGCAAGCAAGTGATCTGGAAAGTATAAGGTGTGCAGGAATGATTTCGATATGAAGGTAGCTAACAATAGAATGAAAAGAATGGAAATCTATTCCAATTCAATGATCTTGAAATGACGTCAGGTGGTTATGAAACCATTTTTCTCGAATCAACTAAAGGCTTCTCCTTCTCATCAAGGTGTGTATTAACTCAAGTCAACTCACATGCTAGAATATCGTTCTAAATTGCATGGTAGTTGCAAAATATTTCTCAAATGGTGGAAACTTTGCAGTTAAAATTAAGCACATTGAACCTATAATTAATTATTTCATATGCTCTCCACGCTAAACACAGTTGATCGTCTTATTTTTGCAGGCATGAATCCTACTTCCTAACACATACGTATTAATTATTAAAACACAAAAACAGGAAGAACAGAACAATCGCGTTCCCTTCCTTTGTACGATTTCCTTATCATGTTCGTTCGTATCGTATATGTTTAACCTAAAACAAGGACTTGAGTGTTTCTGAAGAAAGTTTTGTCATTATTTCTACCAACCACGTATGACCTTCAGAGAGACATGCTTGTACGGTTGCCTACCCAAACGGCTCTGTTCAAGATGCAACGAGTAGTGTGAAGCTGTGTTTTCAAAACATTTCATTTCCAATTCCACGCCTGCCTCTTTCTTTCCACTCCATTACAATGGGAATTCATTTGAAATGAATGAAGAAGAAAGCAACATTTAGAGAATGCATTCATGCAAAAGTTATATATTGTATATTATAACGGGCTGTCAACTACATATCGTTTGCACAAAACATGAGAAATAAAAAATAATGAACAACCAAAGTCTTTCATTTCGCCTTCAGTGTGGCATGGTATATTATATGACATTGGGAAAGGCAAATGAAGGTCGATTTGATCATCAAACGGCTATACCTTATACAATGCGCCAGCATAAGGGAGTAAAAGTAAACTGAAGGTACAAAAGGAACGCCATGTTACTGTTACCAAACTCCATGCTGCATTGCACTTTTTTCCCTTCAACAACACACACAACTGGTTGGAGGATTGGTATTATGTAATATCCAAGTCCCAAGCGGACTGGAGGCAAAAAAAGACTTTGCCAAAAATTATTGCCAACTCAGCGAGTATACTGGAAAAGAATCATATATGACTCGGCGTCAGTGAAGGAAAAAAGATTCGTGTTTTAATATTTATAAGTGATATAGGTAGCAGAAATTTCATAGAACCATTTTACGTAATACACTTTACGTACTTAAAGCACTTCGAACAAGCAAGCTACAGTGCGGAATGTAGACGGAATTCTCAGGTTTTCACTGGTGTAGAAGTGGGTAAATAAAGCCCTACAGATAGGAGCTTACGCGAACTGGCGAAGGGAAGGGAAGAGGAGTGGAGTGGAGTAATAACCTCGTTTATAATAGACCATACAGAAACATTTAGGTGTATAGTACAGCGTACCAACTCGGCTGGAGATATATCTGGAAAAGGAGAGCAAAAAATCGATCTCCTTGCTACCAACCCGGAAAAATGTAGTCAGAAAGACATGTTTGGCATTTGGCAAAAAATGCAAAAAGTATTACATTTTTAGCACGGTGATTTGGAAACCCATTTGGGTTCTTGTAATACTGTCAAAAAACCTTACACTAGAAAAGCTAATCGATTTGCAAGATAACATAACATGCTGTTAACCATTCCGTGACATTGGAATTGGAGGCTGGAATGTTGGTAGGAACAAATGGACGTTTTTTGTATATTAGTTTCTAACTCAAAGGCAAGTGAAAGGGTGAAGGGATCGTTTGACAAAATGACAAGTTTTTTAAGGCCAAGCCATTTTTTAATAAAAAGATTCTTTCTGCATTGAAAGTTTGGGTATCTTTCCAACTCATTTACTAGAGGTTCTCAGCATACAATCTAATTTCATGTTACTCGAGCACAATGCATATGAGATGGTATTCCCTAAGGTTGTGAAATGCAGTGGTGTTTAAATGACTTTTTAAACT
>JAQGAP010004341.1:0-10641 GCA_034697805.1 Orchesella bifasciata
TATGATTCCCTAGTCACAATTTACGCAATTAAATTGTCTAAAGGTACATGGCTACGTCTCGATTTGTCGGGTTTATTGTATATGAGGATGTATTATTATATGATGTTAGTTTAAGCTGTTAGGAATTACATTTGCGACAAATGAGTAGGTAATTGTGAAAATATTTCCAATCTTTATCCCAATTTTGTTTCCTGACAATTCATGCAGAATGAAGGATAAATTATTCTGGGGAATTAAAGTTAATTCATTTGGAGGTATCTTTGATAGCCATTCGTCCAACGATTTTATCTGTTAATGAGTTCAAAGTTACGCCCAGAAACTGACCGTGTTTATCTAAAAAATTACCCTATGTGAAACATCAGCAGCGATGATGTAGGTCGCAATTCCAGAAATACAGAATGAAATCTTCCAAATTAGAAAACTCCACTCACTAGTCGTAATTATCTCATCCATAGTGTTTGATAAGCCTGTTATTGAAGTAATCAGGAACCATAAAAAAGGTAATGAAAATATATCGTTGACCAAATCTGAGAAGAGCTTTAGGTTATAGAAATTTTCATGGAAATGTTTAAATGCAATTGTTGAAGGAACGCCGTCCTCGTCTGCATGAAGTATGTTTTGTTGAAATTCAAAAACTGGTATCCATAAAGTAAGAACTCCAACCAGAAAGAACAGCTCTCCGTAGTAGCCGTGGATGTATCGTAATACTTTTAAAACGAACATTGTTACACCAGTTATTATCTGAAAGATGAATAACACTTTGCTTATTGCGACAGTTCCGTTAATTGGGGAGAAGTACAGGTCGAGAAAAAACACACGACCAAATTCATCGGAAAATTCCTTTGTCCAACCATTTTGTTCAAAGTTGTGAGTAGGGATGGAAGTAGTATTAGCGAAAAACATGGATTGGCTAAGAAGCAAATCCAGTATGCACAAGAATGAGCATACTCGTGCTGCTTTTTTCTGCATGTCAAAATATTAAAATGTAAGTCAACCTCTACCATTATGGATACTTAAGGTATACTTAAGTGACTTGCACACTGTACCGTGGTATTAGGTGAGGGTCTGGGTAAACTACCCGTCTCGTGACAGACCCTGAAGAGTTTTATAATTTTGTCAGCATTCCGAAAAAGACATACCACTGTGAAAACATTGAAAATGATGTTACAAATCCCACTTTGTAGATTGAAATAAAATACTGGGTTCCAGTTGGGCCTGTGATTGTCGGAAAAATATTTTCGCAATTCATGAAGTCTTATTAGGCTGTCGGTAACTGCTAACAGGAAGCACATAACCTAAACAAAATGAAATGGTTGCTGATTATGGACACGAACTTATATAAAGTAATTTAATGGATTTATTGCAACCGTCTGAAATTTATTCCTGTGTATGTGGACATGCCCATCTTTCAATATTGTAAGCTTGAAAGGACATAAACCAACCCAATACGAAAATGTAAGAAATGTTGATAAAACTGGCAAATCTTCCGACTGTTTGTTAAACAGCGAAAAGTCTAATATTTTAGACCGCTGACTAGTACTAAATTTTTGCTTCATTTTACAAAACTGCACCATTCTTTTAAATTCCTTCAACTATTTTGCTCATGTTTTTGTTAACTTGTGATAAATGTTAAATATGAGAAAGGAGAAGGAAAGAAGAAAGTGCCAAGTTTAAGACTAACCATGATGCATGAAGTTTAACAGAAAGCGCCTTTCAATTTTACAATTTAGTAATTGCTAGATTAAGGTAATACCATTTATGTGGAAAAAAAATTGGGCGTTTGCTATGTAGAATGTGCTTATAAAAAGTCAGCCAGACTATACTATATTAACGAACAACAAGGTGTGTCACCCGACACAATTTTCGAAGTCGATTCTCTTATTGTATATTTAATTTTACAGCTATATACATATTTTTGTCCGATAAATGGAAATGTTATACAGTTGAAATTTCTTTTAATCAATTTTCTTCCCAAAATCATAAAACTGAGGTACGCACAATTAAATTCCATAAAGTTTCATTCAATGCAAGCTAGGCTATGCTAAATGGCTTTGTTAATGTGACATATCTATAATTATAATATCATAATTACTTTAGGTTGATTTTAGCTCATTTTGTAAAAGTGAAAGTTGCAGTTACGGGAATTAACTTGTGATTCACAACAGAGTCTTTCTAATTGTGAGTCATCGGCTTGACATCGATAACGTCTAATGAGTTACAGTGTCAAAGGCATCCCTAAGATTTAAGCGGTATGACTATTAGAAAGTGTCTAAATATTCAAAAAGTTTTTCATTTGATTTTTGTATAATATTATAATTAACTAATATACGCATTCATCCAAGGAGAGCGAAATTGAACACATACAATAAAGTATGTCATCAAAACGCCAATTACGTTTGCAATCACTGAATACGTGACCACAAAAAGGTTGCTTCCTGTCATCCCAACTTTGCATGAAGATAATTCATGAATAATTAACACCAGGTTGTTTTGAGGTAGCATTCCCACACTTTCTGCTGGAATGTCGGACAGCCACTCATCAAAAGCTTTCACCTAAAAGTAATTTGTAGAAATTTTGGGTTAAAAACTTCAATTTTGATTTTTTGATCAACTATAGGATTTCATACCTTGTGAGAAATATCAGCAGCCAGGTGTAAAGTAAATGCAGCTGACATATAGAAAGTCAGCAATCTAACTTTTACAAAAACATTATTTGTGATGACGAGAGCATCGAGATTACATGAAAAATACATGATTGATGCAGCAATAAACCAAAATAGCATTGAACCAAATACATCATTAACTAATTTAGATAAATGTTTGAGGGTAGAATGTTTCTCCTGCAAAATTTCAAACTGATTCAGAAAAGAAAGGTTTGGGGATTCATGCTGAAGCTTTATCATCTTGTAAAAACCAAAAGTTGGTAACCACAAGCTTGCAACACCAACGAGAAGCAAAAGCTCTCCGATGTAGCCGTGAATATGCCTAAATATCTTCGCAACGCAAAGTACCAGCGCTATTCCATAGTCTGTGCTGTAAAGCTCATGGCGATCTACTTCGGACGTTCCATTTTTGCACGGCACAGAATCGCTGAGAAGAAAGATCTGGTTTGCTTCTTCCTTCATGCACGAAACCCAATCGGTAAAGGTCAGTTGAAACCCATCCATAGAGATTATTCCCATGTCTGCCAAAGACAACATAGTCCCCAATAATATTTCTCCGATGATTAGTATAACGCACGTCCATATTGCTGCTTTCTAGCAAACGAGTCAATCATCAATCTGAATTCTCGCACAATTTTATACTCATTTATTACAACACATGTAATTTATTACACATTTACGAATGGAATATGAATCGCGAGCATACCTTAATCTTACGATCCGGTTTTGGCAGTGGGTGTGAAGTATTGAGAAAATTGGAAAGTTTTTCAATTTGCTCAGACTTTTTAAATAGAGCTAGTGACGCGGATAGGTTGAATATAAGATTTATAATCCCACTTATGCATTTGACGTAAAAGAGGGGATTCCAATCTACTTGAGATTTTGGTAGTCGTTTACGGACTTCGGCAAAACGAACTAAATTCGTTGCAATGATGAGGAGTAAACATAAACCCTATAAATTGGCGAATAGAAAATTCATTAAAAAATACCAATGATTGTATTTAAGGCTTACTTTCCAGTTTTCATGTAGCGAGGTTGACTTTACCTTCTGAATTATATTGCTATAAATTGTTACGGTACCATCATGAAGTTTCTTGATTTTGATAGGACTAAATCCGACATAGTAAGAAAGATTTAAAAATATTGATAGAATTGAAGCTGAATTTGCATCCACCCGTTGTTTTTGGACGTTGTCTATGTCTTTGGATACGAAAAGGCGGATTAGGGCTACAGGAAATGATCCTTTTGCTTTCATATCCAGGCTTATGTTGCAACTTTTTAACTGGGATGGGTAGTAATCATGTAAACTCGATTATATGGAACTTTGCAGCAAGACATGCACCTATTAAAACGATAGCTAACTAAAGCTTCATACAAAATAAAATTATAAGCACTCGGATGAGAGGACTTTATTCTTTATACTTTATTCCGAACAAGGCGGATTTCCAACTTTTAAGATGAATTACATCAGGATCGCCCAAAAACTAATTGTTTGCAATGCAAAAAGGCATAGTAGTTCATTGAAAATAGATTAACTGAATTCGAATTGAAAATCGTTTTCAATTATGATAAGTACAGTTGCAAGTTCAAGTATTTCCTCTGTTAATGTAATGAAGATACGACATTTTCACCAACGTCATGCCGAAACTGGACACAAATGATAAAATACGTCATCACAACTCCCATGATCTGAAAATTTAAGGATCAATCAGTAATATGAAGGAGAAAGAAAGCGATAAATATGTATAATTCTGGTATTATCTCACATTTGCTACCATGCTGTATGTTAAAGTTATCTTGCCGCATTGAATTCCAATTCTTCTTTCTTGGATTTCATGTAATATAACTTGTATCTGCTCCGTTGGGATATAATTTAAACATCTTTCATTTTCCAAGGTCGCTTTTGAAATCCAGTTCTCGACTGTCTTTACCTAGAAATCGTTGAATAAACACCAAAGGCGTAAAGAGAATGGCATGTCACCTACATAAGAAAATTAATGATATTTTACCTGATCGCAAACGTCCGCTCCCACAGTGTAGAAAGAAAGAGCGCTTAAAAAGTAAAATATTACACTTATCCTATGATTAATTGCGCTTATCAAAAGAGCTTCGAAATTAAAAGAATAATAAAACAGGGATAGGACGGTATGCGTTAGAACATTCGCCCAGATAATGTCGTTTGCCAAGTCAGACAGATGCCTGACGGAAACATAACTCGCTAATATGGTCTGCCATTGAATATAGACTGGAGCATTACTCTGAAGCTGTGCTTTCACTTGGTTTGCAAAACCAAATGACGAAAGCCAAACAGTAAAAACTACCATAAATATTAGCAACTCTTCCAAATATCCTGTTACGTGTCTCAGATATAAAGACGGGAGAGTGAAAATTCCCAAAAGGACTTCCGAAACCGTCCACGAGTTTTGAAACTTGGGGCGAGCATGAACGCTTTCTATGTAAAGCCACTTTTTTCCTAATGAAATCAGACTGTTCAGCCCATTTGCTAGGGTCCATCTATCTAAATTCAAATCCGTTACAGTACTAAGAATAGCGATCCAAAATATTTGTGTCCATATTAAGTATGGCAAAATTTTGAAAATGTTCTGTTGAATAAAAAGTTGTCTATAAATTGTTAATAGATACTAACTCAATAATTACAGCATAGTCTTGTATATTACTTGTAGGTATTTTGGGGGTAAGGGCAAAGCTGTCGTTTCTCGAACAAATACCAGCATCCTAAAGTAGCTTTCACCTCTCCAAAGACTATACCACAGACTGCAATGAAATACAATGTTGCAGTAGCCGTAGATTAACTGGAAAAACATTGGAGGACCCCAAGTTTCCAATTTAGTCGTGTGCATAAGTCTGCTTTCATATAACCGAAATGAAATGCTCAAGATCGTGACGAATGTACCGATAACCTATTTAAAGAACATACCATTATTTTTCATGTTTTTCGAGTTACAACATGCTACCTCCACTTCATGAAATTCTAAAATGTTTAACTTACTTTTCGTAGTCTTGTAATTTTTACCGTAAGGTAACCATTCTTATCGTACTCTATTGTAAAAGGAATAATAAAGAAAAGGCTTCCGATATCCAGAAATGCCTTTAGACCATTAAAATAACAGTTTCCTTTTGCTTTCTCTGTAATTGTGGGAAAGTCGGGGAAAGTGTAATGCAATGCTTTCACCGAGTTTTCATTTAACTTTCCCATTTTCAACTTTGATTGAAATGCTTGTAAATTAATTAGCTTGTAATCCTGAATTTAAGAACCGTTTTACACACTTTACTTTTTTAAATTTCAAAATGCAATTTTTAAACCTTCGTTTTTCATTTGGTATTTGTCTCCGTCGAACTTGACGTGTATCCAAACAGCTCTTACTTAAAATATGCAACATAAAGGTGTCGAGGCATATGAGTCGATTGGTGGGTTTTATAACTGCTAAAAAGTGATACTTGAAATTAAATCGAAGTGAAGTCTGTTGAAGTTGGAGTGATGAGCATAACATTTAACAGTGGATTTCATTTTTTCATTTTGCAGACGTGTTGAAAACTCCCACGTCAATTGAAATTCCATTTGTAAAATTAAGTTAATACGATTATGATGAACTTTGTTTGTATATTAATTTAAAGTGCCTAATGACATTTAATGCTTGAAGTATCCCGGTATTGCACGCAAATAATGAAGTAGGTTATAAGAACGCCACTGGCATTTGCAATGAGTGAGTACGTAACAGTGAATCCAACGCTGAGAGATATTCCAACCGTGTTACTTTGCAATTCATGTATAAGCATTGCCAAGCGTGGGTGAGAAATCCATGTCACATCCAGATCCACAATTTTGGATACACAAGATTCAAAAGTTTGAACCTATACGGTGAAGAATATATATTTGCCATTTAAAACTTTTATTTGATGTCTTGTCTTGATGTTAATGATTATGCGGACGCAAACGATACCTGCTTATGGGCATCTGCTGCAAAGATGAAGACTCCTGCGGTAGCTGAAAACATGACCATGAATCTAACCTGGTCAGCGATATTGCTAAGCATTCCGAACGTAATGGGTACATCAAATATCAGCAAAAGCAGCCGATAAAATAGTATTTCTCCATACGCATTTTTTATCAGTACTGATAACTCCTTCAGAGACGAATACCAAGCCATTGCTGGTTCCCACAACTTCTGACATGACACCTCGTTTTGAAAAGAGGGCATAATGCTTAGGCGTTTTGCGAATTCCCTTGAAGACAACCAGAAAACACAGATTCCAGTTGGCAAAAGAAGCTCCTCATAGAAGCCACTCATTTGTCGGAAAAGTATCCCTATTCCACTTACAATTCCAATGGCAATTTCAAATGGTGACAAAGGTTTATCAACATTGATTTGTTCACACTCTACTCTTTCATTCGTTAGAAATGCAGCGAATTCTCCACGCTTTATCCACATCCGAAATACTTTTCCATAATTTTCTAAGCTCCCATAAAAACAGTTCATAAATACAGCTTCCGAATTTGTGCCTAAAACTACTCCCAAGGTAGAAAATATAATAGCAAGAAATGATGGCAGAAGTTTTACAATTATCTAAGAAATTTATAACGAAACTTCAAATTTGTAAATGACCAAAAACTATGAAATAAGCTATACTATATTCTGTAATTTATTTCCAATGTAACCTTTGTGTTGGGAATAGGCAGAGTTTTTGAGTTGCATATAAATCTGACGATATTTAAATATGCTTCAGACTTGCACCACAAATAATACCACATGTTCATATGAAAAATGACTTTGAGGAAGGCATGGACAACTCGGAAGTACTCTGCAGGATTCCAATCAGATGCAAAATCATTTAAAATCAGTCGAGATTCTGCAGTTCGCAAAAGCAAGCAAGGAACCAAATTTATTGTCCATAACATCTATAAATATATAAAATATGGGATCAAATATCAGAACAACTTCGTTATATGATAATCATAATATTAAAAGATTTATGCAACATACTTTTGGTAACCACCATGTAGAAATGACTGGTGTTCTAGCGTCATTTTTTATCATGAACGGTGACAGTCCATGATAATACGCAATCTTAAAGAAAATCGTTATAATGTTGGAAAGCGTCTTCTTATTCCGTTTTTGTGAGGATGATTTATTTGTGAAAGGAATTTGTGGGTCTATGTCTATACTCAAAACAGTATGAGGTTGTTTCACTGAAGCTTCAAATGGGTCCATGTTTAAGCGATTAAGTGTTATAATTCCAGTGCTTTAACAAAGTTTCATTTGATTGGCAATATTTAGCATTCCGTATTTTTCAAGTAATACAAAAACGTTTAGAATAAAATCCCACCATTGAACATCTTAAAAGCTGGGTGTATGCCTATCAAATATATTCATTTTTGAAACACATTTTCGTAAGTAAAATTTGGTACGGAGGATATTTGTATAATGTACGATTAAGTAGTCTCATAATATTCCATTACTTGATCAAATAATTCCTTTAACATAACAAAGAACTAATGCCTCTACTTGAAACTTTCCATCTTTCTATCATTTCTATTCCTTGTATTTCAGCTTTCAATTCAACCTTTAGTACCTAACGCAATTATAATGGGTAGCTAACATACAGCTAGTAGTAAGTTAGATTAGTTTGAGGGTTTTTTGAGATATATATACTTATAATTTACAAATAGTATACCCGATTTCTTTGTAAATGGGATAATGGTGAGAGGTGAAAATTACACTCATGCTTGTGCATTTACCCCTTTTACCTCTTTCTACGTACATTGGATGTAAAATGTAGTATCCTATTATCTTATCACTTGCAAAATTAGTTTATCCAATGCACACCCAAACCCCAACATTAAAAAAGCATATAAGATTGCAAAGAAATCTGAATTAAAAGAATACAGAAGAAAGTACAAACCGAAATAGTTAAGGTACTAATGGTACATACGGGATGTTTGTTTGTTTCAATCTTTCCTATCATCAGCCACATCCCACATGCATCAGACATGACATGCAAAACGTAAGCAAATAATTAGGACCGGCAACCGAAGCCCGAAATGTGTTTAGGCAAGTGGATATAGGCAAATGAAGCTAATAAATTTTCTGCGTTTCAGACGAGCAGCGTATTTGTATATATTCCAATATTCCACAACAACGCACTACCTATCTTTTCTCAAACCCTCACCACACCGATGACCTTGAATGCAACAAACAACCTGAAATGCGTAGTTGTAATGTCAAGCTTTGGCTTAGTTCTCTGAGGAAAACAAACATGTTTTTGACAGCGTAGTCTGAAACCCCTATTGCATACATAAGGAAAGACCTATAATAAGCGGTTGTTCCAGTCCTGAATCTCATGCAGCAGGGAAAGTCTTCATTTTATGCTCCCATTTACCGTTTGCTCTTCGTCAAGAGACGAGACGCAGAAACGCGCTAGCTAGACACTTTGGAAGGACATTTGTCGGTCATTCGTTTTGTACGTACCACTAAGGCTGAATAAAGTTAACTAGAGGCATTCGAATTCCTGAATTAAATTCACAGATTATCTTGGTCAGCATATTCACAACAGTGAGAAATGGTAACGTTACCCATTTTACTTTTCTCAACAGTATTATGGTGTAAATTAGCCTGTTGTGGGGCAATGAGAAGCTAAGATCTTTTCAAGAGTTAACTTCGACTTAACAAGAGAGAACTTAATTATTGTTTTGCTTCCCATGTAGGAAGAAACAAATAAGCCACCAACTGAGCGACGCCCAAGCAGTAAGCCAATATTTTTCATAAGATGTGAAATATGATGGTTTAAATTCCAAGCTGTTTATAGAAAGCTAATTTTATAGTTAAAAAGTGAAGCTCAGTAAGGTGTATTTTTCATAAATTCTGACCTATCTTAAGCATCCATTCTTGTCATTTACAGTTTTGGATCGCTTACTGCGCCGATCCTCCAACTCTTTTTCGTCAGACTCTGGCGATTCGCTGCCCGCTGGACTTGCGTCCAATTGTGGTGGCCAAAAGCGGAAAGAGATGGACGAGGAGGAAGACGAAGGTGTGGTGACCGATATTCACAAGAAGTACGCCAACCCGGCTGTTGCTATTCCCATGCCTTGGAAATGATAAACAAGGAGATGCAATACACGACGACGAGTGACTTGACATGGGGGGATCAGATCAGGGTACAACAAATTGGTACCACACAAATAGATCATCACCAAGAATGGTGTTAGATAAACTGATTTCAATGTTTAAAACGGAAATCATATATAACGATATTACGTAATGCTACGTATATTTTCATGATAGCTAGTGCTATGTATTTCCATTAACTTCAGGAGTTCTCATATAGATGCTGTCAATCTTACTTTTACTACCAATACTACTTATATTTACGATATGTTTCTAGAATTACAAGTTAATGTTGCTTGATTCCCAATAGTGTATGTCTAATTATATTTAAGCTTGGCTGGCTGATGTATTAATTTTTCTGAAGAAAAACAGCCTAAAGTATGCATTGACAACTATAAAAGGTGTCAAAAATTAAACTCGATATGGATGAAGTATATTTAAATAAAATGTTTATTCTCTTGTACACCTATTTTGTAAAATCATTAAATCCATCTCATAATATCAAAGACAGTCTATGTCTATGCCTACCTAATACAGTACAGAATTACGAAAGTTTTACAAGTTCATTTAAAATTCATAATAACACATCACAGTTGCTTTTTACCAGTTTATTTCATTTCATACATTTAGTGTCCGTAAGAAAGACTTAACCAATAAATTGTTTGAAAGTCATATTAAGGTGGATTGGAAGAGTGCACCTAAATTCTTTCAATACACCACATTATATAAAAATTCATTTAAAACGGAAATTAAAGTTGGTCCGAAGAGGTGACATCGGGTTCTGTTCAGGATATTTACGCAGTTACTTCTGAAATAGTTTTCATCTCATCCACAATCCAAATTGACCACGAACA
>JAQGAP010004342.1:0-10636 GCA_034697805.1 Orchesella bifasciata
ACAGGTTACCATGAAATGAATTACCTCCATCATCATTCAAAATTATCACTCTTTCAGTCCTTCCAATTCCTGTTTACAATATCCAACGATAAGTACATCGCAAAACAACAGTACCTCCTTTCCTTTCTAGTGGTTCTCCAAATTCGTAACCCAAAACACATTCTTCACTCAATTGCAAACTACTTTCTGCTACGAATTTCTATATCCAACCCATTCATATCATCACCACATCACCCCTACTTACTTTTTATTTAAAAAATACCCTTATCCTCTCAAAAATTTCCAAATAATCCCAATCACGTCCATTCATTTTAAATAGGCACAATCATTCGCCTTACTGTAAGCCGCCTCCCAATTTATTTGACCTACAAAACTCATCCACGCAGAAGATTAAAATGAATCGAAAAACGTTACACAAAGCTTTGAACTAGGATAGGCATGAGTATCAATTAGCTATTAATGTTATAAAGCGTGACCGAGTCGACCAGGCAAGGAGAAAAATAAGTGAGGTGCAACCACAACCCTTTTTTCTCCATTCTTTCCTGACAATGTCAATATTGTACAGCAACATCATGCACTCAATCCAATAATACCAAGAAAAAGGAGTGTAGTCTAGAAAGACGAGGAAAAAGTTTTCAAATGTAAACTTTAATTCGGACTAATGTTAGTTACAAATAGTGGCAGCAGAAAAAAAGACGCAGTTACAAAAAATACAAAACTTTTTTCATACATATTTTGAGGAGCAAATCCCAATTTCCCTCTAGTTTGACTTTCATGAAGAGTTTTAGACGAGGAAAAAACATGTTCAATTCAAACCCCAAAATCTCCGTTTGTGGAAGTAGAAAAGTATTAAAAGTAAAAAGAAAAATGGGAATTGAAAATGACGGCAAATGGAGCTGATTGAATACCACGTTGTGCCATATGCAATGTAATGTATAAAGTCGGATCAAACTGAGCCAAAAGCAATCTGACTGGGACAGAAGATGCAAATGCAAAGTAAGTCGGGTCCGTCAAAGTCAATTCATTGAAAGAAACCCAAAGAAAAAATCTGCATATTTAAGAACAAGGGAAGCGAAAACGAATGAAGCGAGCAAAAACGTATTTTATGCGTTTGTGTACAAAAAACAAGGGCTTACAAAAGTATCTTCCCTTCTCTTTTTCTTACTTACTTTTTTATGCTTATTCCTTTCAAAAATTGAGCATAAAGTCAACCCAAAGTTAGCTTTCTCTGAGCTCAATGAAACTGAGGAGAAGATGCTGGAAGCAAGAAAAAAAACTCTAATTTACATTCTTTATTAGTTTAATTCCACCAACAATCTACAAATGAAGGGAAATTTTTTGCTTCCGTCTTCCGCCCTGATATAAACACATTATATGGATGTATAATATATACGCAACGTTATCAATACATTTCTTTCCCTGTCGAAACATTTTACGGAAATAATTAGCTCATTTTCTTCCAATTTCTTGTGTTTCTTGAGGTTGCATTTCAGTCAACTAATAATAACCTTCCATCTCCTCACTCTTTTTGAGGAATTTCTAGAAAAGTGCATCCATTTAAAAGGAAAATTAGAAAGGGAATTCCGAAAGGGGTTAATATTGGGTTGAGGACGAGTTGTTGCAACAGCAGTTACCACCTCATAACCAATTCCTAGTTCCGGAGAAAAGAGATTCCCAATGATCCCAAATGCAATTTCATGTCATGTGACGTCTCACGGCTGCAGAGAGAGAGAGAGTAAATATTTCAAAAGAATGAAAGGAAATGCATATTATGCACCACCGAAACTAAGATCGGCATCCGAGGCAACTGCATCTGTCGATGAGATTAACACACTTGTCAACCTCACTCTTCCGTTCTTTTTCTTGTGGAAGAGTAATGAAGAAAAAGTGTGCATGCATTGCGTAGTTTTAGGCTGGAAAGGGAAAGAAATTAAGAAAAAGGGGAAAAATTCATTCACTCCACTCATTCAGCATTTGGGGAAGGACAGAAATTAGTTGGGTTTGGGAAGAGGAGAGAACGGCAGAAAAGAAGCAATATCATATTATGGACACTTTGAGAGTAGAGAGAAGAAAATTGAATGGATGAATGGATGCATGCAATATCGGATTAGATTAAGAAAAAACGGAAGAAAGAGAGAGAGAGAAAGTGTGTGAAGCGATGTGATATTCTTTCCTTCTACTCCTTCCGCCAGTCTGAGTGAGAGGATAATGAATGCTGTGTCACGGTACAATACCTTCAATTCTTTTCCTCAAACTTTACTCCCAATTTTTTGTGTCGCAATCGCAAGGAACAGGGCGAGGGACTAGAGGTTTGCATGTAATTTAAGCTGGAGAAAAGGGGAGCAACCGAGGGCATCTGAACTGAAACACAGTGGTAAAATGCTGATGGCAATGCAATGTAATGTGGAGGAACAAAATAAAAAGTTGTGGGAGACAAAAACCAATTCAGAAATTACATTACGTGGAATTCTTGCAGGGAACAAAAACATTTTGTTCAATCAGCCAAAATACATCCGAACACTACAGCTACTTATGCTACACTATGCGGTTCTCTAACTTTACTCCAGAAAATGTATACTTTTTCCACAATTTATGGACGTTTTGTGGAAAATTCGTTGTTTCTAGTTGTTGTACACATATAAGTGGAATACTGTTTCTTGTACATACAATCGAGAAGAGTTGTGTTTTGTGTTGTCTTAATTGTTCTTCTTCTTCGTCCCTCTTTTCTCATTTGGGTATTTTCTCATGTATTACAGATTCCTTTCTCGTCGAGAAGAGTGGTGGGAGCAATGAGCCAGAATTTGTGGAGGATATTAAGAATGTCACGGTGGCATCGGGAAGAGAAGCCGTTATTTCCTGTGTTGTTTCCAATCTCGGCAAATACAAAGTAAGTTTCAAAATATCATTTATTCCGCTTCTCGCTTTCATTTCGCTTACTCACTCAAACTTCAAAGAAGGGCGGATCTGGTATCTGTCCAGTTGCAATACAAATGTAGCATTACACTCTAAGTTATGACGGGCTATGAACAAAAAAGTTTTAAAATTGAGAAATATTTAACTTAGCGATACGGTAATTAAAGATAAATATTAATAAATGACAGGGTAAACCAAAACCGCGTCCTGAGTCCGGACCCGTATAATATACATTTTATATGTACACGCGTTTAGCTTCAATCTGATGCGGAACACGCGTCGTGTGTCGCGCTTCTCCAATGGATTTTGTTATGGCGTAGTTTATGTGACAAAAATTCATTGTAATCGGTGGCTGGTGTGGGCCATAAAATTCCCAACCGTGTCGTATAAACGGAGAAAGAGAACTACACAGTCGAAATAACAATGCTACTTTGCTACTCCACCTTACTATCTACTAGCACCTACCAACGTGTACTCTTCCGTGTTTACTTTCAATGTCTGGCGTGTTCTACAGCATATTGTGTGTCTCAATTTATGTTCACGGAAGTAGAGATTATGGCGAATGTGGCTGATAAATGGGATAAACTCCAGCTTTCAACATTCTTATGCAGCCAAATAACCGAAATGTAACCACACAAATACACACAACCCAATATTAACGTTGTGTACTTAATTAAACATATAATTGCAATTGCAGACAGGTGTCAATAGTCAATAGGACTGTACAATAGGCAAATTCAATCCGTTATTTTTTTAATCTGCACCCATCTGCAATCTACCTTTCTACAATAATTTAATTCAAACGATCCATGCGTGTTGATTTCATAAACGCATTAGCTCACGATCAGCATAAAATTCAACAGGCAAATTAAAGCAGGCCTGACGTTGATTAATGAAATGCGAATCAGAATATAGAGATACAAGGTAATCACTTGCATTTGACGATGCAAAAGCAGGAAAGCGTCGTCTATAATGTAATTCGTGCTACTCGTGTGAAATCATGAAGATGAATTAAATGAAAGGCGACACTCCGATTCGATGATAGCACCGCCACTACGATTCCCTTGTTCTGTTTCGTTTTTCTAACCGTTCCTTCCCCATTGCCGGCAACGGACGGAAAGATGTCAATGACACGTAAGGCCTGTGAATATTTCGATGATAAATCATCTAATGATATGGCAATGAAAATCGCAAGATTCACACAACAACACACAATGGCGCGGCTCCTCTCCAGCAAGCAAGCATTCTGGCAGGATGGAGAGAGAACACAAATCCCCTTCCCTTATATAAAGTTGTTATCTTTTCTTCAAAAAACATTCCAAGTTGAATGCTCCCATTTTCTCCAAGAGCACCACTGCCACCACCACCGCAGAAGCACACGGGACGCAAAGGAAAAAAAGTAAGCAGCAGCAGGGGGTTTAGGTTACCACCTGCGGACTGCACTAGGATCAACATTGAACACACTTGAGCATTTTCTATCTGGAAGACAAGTGCTCGCAACACAATTGTGGATTGAGAGAAAGAGAAGAGGAGAGAAGCCCTATCAACTACAAACATTATCATCGTGATCAACACAAAAATCCTCCACAATAAAACAATGCGATGCAACCAACATTTATGAATGAATGCAGCAGTTTTTTTCTTCTGGAAGGGGAATCATATTAAGTATATAGCATCATGTTTTATGTATACCCTTCTATTCCCTTATTATAGAAGGAGGAGAAAAAGTAAGCCAGCGGAAAACCCCTCAACAATGTCATTTTTTCTTTGTTCCCAGTTAAAAATGATGCTGTTCTACTAAATGCTTACATAAGACAAAAGTGAGATTCTTGGAGTAATATTGCCAATGTCATATCAAACCCGCAGTATCATCACATACGCTATCCTCCAGTTACCACTCACTTCCGTTCTTTTTCGGGGAAGCAGCTTTAACGTGTTTTTTTGGGGGGCTGAATAGCTTTATGGACAAGACAAGAGCACGGTGGTAGTATGTAATGTATAGCCATCAACATTTTCAAAACCAATGTGCAATATGAGAATGATGGTGGTGATAATAGTAATATGGTCATCGACATTCCCATCATCATCATCGACACAGAGTGTAGTGTGCATAGAGACATTATGCTCATATTGTACATAAAACCCAATTCCTCTTGGTTGGTTGTGTGCAGTATTCCAGTTATGGAAAGATTATTCACACATTTGAGAAAGAGAGTGAGCCGAGGGCAGGAGCGAGAAAGGAAAGTAAAATGCCCCAAGAACCCACTTTATGACAATGTCTTTTGCACTCTTCTTCTTTCTTTATACCCCACCAAATAATAGTATTGCTTTTTTCCGTCCATCCATCCAGCCACAAAGAAAGAGGAGCTTCATATTCGTCCCCAAGAAAAATGAATATAGGTCTGATTTTGGGCGAGGGAAATATAAGACGAAAAGGGAAAGATGATGGTGATGTGATGTGATGATACTTCCCATTTACGACCTATTCAAATGGATGGATAACGACCGTGTTGCGCTGCTTGCTTTCTCTCCTGTTTTTGTATCACTGTTGCTTCAAATCAAAACCAGGGGAAGGAAGAAGTGCACCAGAGAAGAAGCAAGAAGAGAGAGTTTCTTTGTATGGAAGAAAAAGTGGTGTCGTGTGGAAATGTATGCAGTTTTGTGCGTAAAATATGCAATAAAAACAACCTTAAAGAGCACAATAAAGTTGGAGGGAGAAGAGAAAGAGTGTGTGTAACAACAAATACGCATTGCATAACAAGTTTTAAGGAGCAACACCACATTTTCTTTCTTTCCCCTCTCATTCCATTCATTACATAACTATGTTATATGATATAACTGTATAGAAATGGTATATATAATATGTTTATGTCGTTTCTTTACGAATAATGTAAAGTTTTTTCATTCATCAATTGAAAATTTTGTAAGCCCCTAAATCTTGATAGGAAATAATTCGTTGGGGGTTACGTTTTTATTGATATCATGATGTGTATAACTGCATGTACTACACTCATGTTGTTTTATATAGTCTGTACGCAGTACATATAAGGCAACAGACCTGCATGTAATCAGGAAAATGTGGAAGTAAAAGTAAACTAAGTTGGTAGGTAAATGATTAACTTGTATCAAATCAGGGTGAAATCAGGAGAAGGAAGGAATGTAAGGCGTTTACACGGAATAACGAAGTGCTAAACTGAGAGTAAACACCAAAGTTCCGTCCGTCGTTTTGTTACGTTTGAGTGAGCCGAAATTGAGTTGTGTTGCTTGCAGGCTGCTCTTTATCTATAATATTCGTTTTATATAGTAAACCGGTAGTATGGCTTATATTGGGTTGGATATGACATGACTAACACCCTTTTTGTTTCGTGTTTTTGTTCCATCATCACCTTCAACCGTCATCTCATCCCTGTTTGCACTTGAAAGGTGGGTTGGATCCGAGCGGAAGATCAAACAATCCTGACTTTAGACTCCAAGGTGGTAACTCATAACAGTCGTGTGAGTGTCACACACGACGGTGTACAAACATGGAATCTACATTTGCGCCAAGTCAAAGAGTCAGATAAGGGATGCTACATGTAAGTTCTGATTTTCTCATTCTCTCATATCATATCGTGTATGATGTTACTTAGGTATGTAGTTATTTATTTTTTTGATTGTTTTAGGTGTCAAATTAACACAGCCATCATGAAAAAACAACTGGGATGCATTGACGTGCACGGTGAGTCAATTATGATATAAAGTACAAACAAACCTAGTTAAAAATTTGACTGGTTTTTGCAAACTATTAAAGTTTCTCGGATTACATACAAAACGTAAATAAAAATAAATTAGTCATAAGTACACTAACGATCCTCCGCAATTTAAACTCGTTCTGGTTGAATATTTCCTGGAATCCGGGCGGAAGTTTAAAATGACACATTTTCTTTTTGATGACCGATACTATAATGTCCGAATGGAAGCAGTAAAGTTTTGAATGCTGTACAAATTTCGTTTAAAATTAGGATGAGCAGAAAAGATAAATAGGAAAGTCAAAAGTTGACATGAGAGGAAAGTGACAGCCTGATGGCTTGATGATATAACTGGAAGCAAGAGAGAGCAAAACTGGAAACAAACTGCAACATAGTATTTGAGAATATATGATGAAATGCTGACAGAAGAGGCAAAGAGCGGGGTGAATGGTGATGTGATGGTATAGTGGTTAGTTTGACTCTTATGAGCTCTCGCTCATTCCCCCAACTTTCCCTTCATTTCAAGCATGCCTGCACACAAGAGTCACAAACACTTTTTTTTGCATGACACACCCGACCAAGTTTTGTGTTTGTAAAGGAAGAGTTTTCTACACTGTTTTCTGGTTCCAAAAAACTTAACTTGACTTTATACTTTCACCGACAACGACGAAGAGAAAACTTAACTAAGAAATATAAAGTCCCAAAAGTGGTAGTAGGCATGTAAGTTGCGACTACCGCATGAGAATTGTAATTAATTAAGCAAGCAAAAAGGATGCCACCATATCAAACAAGAGAGAAAGTACAGACTCTCTCCTCTTCCAACCAACAGACAGTTACAATATACATGTATAAGGAAACAAGACATGTAACAAAACCATTCATTCATTCAACGAAAATAAAGTTGGTTAGTTGTCTCCATACTGCTTCTCCAGAATGTGATATCATTTCACTCTTACTCTCCCTCTCATTCCAGCGCATTGCATAAATACAAGGTTTCAAACTCGACCAGGGACACATATATTCATTCATGTACAACAAATGAACAAAACTAGCAGAGAACCTCGTAAAACCGTGTACACAGCCAAGAGGACTGCGACATGGGACACTATTTCGCCACTCCAATCGAATATTACGTACATATTGCAAGAGGAATCCCAACATACGCAGAGCGGAGTACTAAATTCAAATAATTTTTGCAATCACAATAATGTCTGAGTGTACCTTTCATTATGTTATATCGTTTCATATTTTTTACCACAATAAAAATTTCAGCAGACTTTTAGCGAAAATGCCTAGGTGCGGCATAGAAGAACGGTACAAAACCGCTCTAATAAATTTACTATGAAAAGCTAACGTTGATGTCGGTATCATATGCACGCATGGAATACGAGGCAATGTGTCTGTGGTGGGAGAGCAAGTCATAAAAATGTATTCATTCATTCAAATTTTCTCTCTCGTTGAAAGTGCGTCACACCGCATTACACCAACATGGTGGTTGGTAGTTTGGTAATAGTGTTCATGATGACTGTGTATAGGTGCTTGTACATTAGTTTTGTGGTGCATTTTCATTACCATCCTCGTCGTCACTGGCATACACGAACAACTTTTCATATTATACATCCTTGAGATTTTTGACAGACCACCTATGGTGATGCAGTTTGACTGCATAGAACATTTCATTTCATATTGAAAATCTGCTTTTATGCGTGATTTCGTGTGGAATGGCGGAGAGAGGGAGAGGAGAGAATTGGTAGAGCCCTGATGAATGCAACCTTTACTTACTTGCATATTATCCAGCATACACGAAATATTGTTGTAAAGATATATATTAGCTCTTTAGAGTTTACAAGGAAAAATCTCGTTTGATTGACAAACTTTCATAATAAACACGTATCATGTGTTGCAAGCTCTAGAGTGGATTTGCAAGTTGAGTTAATTACTGACAAGCAAAGTCAAACACACGCTTGTTTGCTTCGGCATTAGCGACAGCCAGCAGCAGTAAAAAGGCGCAAGGGTGATGTGATGGGGCATTCTGAGACTTGGAAGAAACTGCAACGCAAATCTTGCAACCAAGCAAAGGGTTAAGATTTATAGGATGGTTGATGCCAGACTAGGAGAGTTTTATGAGACGATGTGTTCTAATATATGCTGAAGAGAAAAAAGTTGTTGTATTTCAGCCGGATTTATAACCTTTCACCAGCATTATACCACCGTCGTCACACAGGAAAATCATCCTGGCTCGTAGGCCCGCTACTGCTGCTATCAGCTCCATTTTTCCTTTGTGAATATTATAAATTCTGACTTGAGGATTCCTTTTCAAGGCAATATTTTGACACCGAGAGGCTTAAGGCAGATTAAAAAACGATGCATATAGGATCCACATCTAGTAGCACCGTTTCTCCATATAAAATAAAAGTAGTTGATTTGATTTTGTTCCCCAGAAAAAAAATGTCTGTCAGGATGTTTGCCAAACTTTTGTAGTTTACAAGGAGGAGAAACGCGTGCACGCATAATTCACTGGGAGAAAATTGAATGAAATTATTATTGCACCTTATACTTTGAAGATATGCCACAAGAAAAACTTATTTTTCCGCCTTAATGACTTTGCAATATTTTTAAGAGAAGGAGGAGGACCTCCTACTGTTTGTAATAACAAGATTTTAGAAGCTCCAACAACCAAAAGTTATTTTTAAAGGGCAAGGTTATCGATTTCTCACCCCATTAACTGCTCCTCTCTTTTTTAAGTTGGTGGAAGTGAAAGAGCTACAGTGCTCACTATCAAGATTTTCACTGCAATTAACTCTTATTTCTACCAACTCTGAAAGAAGCGTGTGATGGTGGTTATGATAAAAAAGAAACAAACAAAAGAGCAAAAAAAATCCCACTTTCATTTCATTCCAAAGCCATATTTTTATGCATTTTTATGCACAACTTTTTCATGTTAGCTTTGGGAAGAGAGATATGGTGGTGGATGGTTTATTTTGGTTGGGTTGGTGTGCTATGCGTTAAACGGGACAAGACGGGGGACACATTTGGCTTTTCCTTTTTTCTGCATTTTTCTCTTCCTCGAGGCAATCTCACGTTCAACGAACCAAAAAGTGCACAGTCACGTCTCATTCTCATGCTCTCCTTCCATTCCGCTCCACCATACATCCCATTGTTTTAACATTTGTTTGAGGTATCGTCGTTTTGTCGTCAACACACAAAACCATAAAGGAATACATGGGATGGAGAGGAGACACAGATGAAAAGGGAGGAGAGTGGCTGGAGGAACGAGGTGGTAAATTACACGCGTTTTCTCATAATAAAAAGATGAACTTTTTTCTCTCTCGTCCTCGTCTTCAAGGTCCCATCTCGAGCTGTAATGGAGTTGGTTTGGTTAAGTATAGGCCGTTCTCACACAAAACATTCATATTGTGGCGAATCTTAACACAATATAAAAAACGGAGTAATATTATTATTTTACGTTGGCTTTTCTCAATGAAATATTACGCTTTATCTTCATCTTACTCTTATGCTTCGCTCATGTTGCGTAAGTTTTGTAATAAACTCCACTGCCTATTTCGGCATTTGATTTATAAGCAGAAGTAGTGCATACGGTGTATATATGTTTGGGGACGAGAAATGATACGAGTTTTCTTATTCCATCGACCAGGAAATACTCGGCTCCTGAGTTCATTTTAAACTTTAACTTCTATGCGCAAAGTGAAAGTAGAAAGCCTTGAAACAATTTAAGATCCAACGTTCTGTACCTTAATGTTAATGTTGCTTCTCATCAATTCTTTTAGTATCACCAACAATCATTGATGAAGAGACAAGCGCTGATGTGACTGCTCGAGAGGGTGATAATGTCACCTTAGTTTGCAGGTATTTATTTGAAAATTAATTAGTTAAACGTGAGATAAAATTAGTAGTTACCAATTCTGTCTAAATTACAATTCAAGAGCGACGGGTCGACCACCCCCAAAAATAATCTGGAAGCGGGAGGATGGTGC
>JAQGAP010004343.1:0-10636 GCA_034697805.1 Orchesella bifasciata
TTAGCTAATGTTCACAAATAGATAAGGCCCCAAAAGTTTACTCCGTTTGCTCACTTTATTCCAAATTTACCTCATGATGCCGTAACCTTTTAATTTGGCAGTAATGAAGATTTGCCAACACTACTGGTCTCTGAGTCGTAAGTTCAGCATCAGCTATGACAATTAATTAATGTGACCAGTAGGAATTTTATTTTTCAAGAGCACGCGGTACCTCGTGCTCCCAATATTTTCACTGCTTTTCGCTCGTTAAATTCAATACAAAGCCTTATTCTCATGGTTTACGAAGAGGACTGTGCTGTTTTCTAACAACAACAGTCCTGCCATTAGCAACAATACTCTTCCGAAAACGCAGAGAGAAACTACTGGCAGTGGACATTACCTTTGTATTTTCGGTTGTTGGGAGCAATAAAAATGAATCATAGTACATTGTACACACATAATTCCAGTTTACAACTGAGCCACGTAATGGAATCCGATACTTCTTAGTTTGCATGCAATTCATTGTCCCTATGCGTCTACCCCTTCCTGAAATTTTCAGCAGCCTTCCTTCCATTCATATGCATGAGCGTAGTTTGCATTTGCATTCATTCCATTGTAATTACCATTCTTGTGAAGCACGACTCGTAGAAATTGGATGCATGTACAATGGTACTCCCTTTCATGTCTGTCGACAAAGATGGTAACTCAATTTACAAATTTACCTAACGATGTGATGGGAAGCGGTCACGGAGTGTGAACTAAAGTATTTCACTGATCTCATGAAAGAAAACGAGGGAAAAGTTTTTGAGAAGAGGTACATCTATATTAGGGAGCTCCATGCTAAGCACTATATTACACCCCACTCCATGTCAAGGATGAGTGACTGGTTGAAAATTAGTGAGTTAGTTTTTAACTCAATTACACAAGGCAGAGGAAGACCTTGTATCATTAACAGTGCCACTCACACTTTTCCCCAAATCTTCTATCAATTGAATGACACCTACACAGCATTTCACTAAACTAACTTTAACTCCTTCAAACTCGTAGAAACCCCGATTCAACCGATGTATCTATTACCACAACGAAAACGAAATGAAACTGGGAAATGAAAAAATAAATACTCAATCAATTTACCACATGTGACATGCTAATTTTGATCAAACTTCTTTATAATAGAAAGTTTGGTTGACAATAAGTTCCAAGTTCTTTCAGAAGACAGGAAGTTTCTATCAACGCAAATGTTTGACGTGGATTCATTGAAGCATATTGATACTAAAATTCCATGGGCATTCTCTTGATGGAAATGGCACATTCACAATCCACGTCCGTACTTGATGAAAGCTAAATAAAGACAATTTTATGATTGTCCTTAGCTAACTAAGCATTTTCCCGATAACACATTATTTTGACGTCTGCAAAGTTTCATGTCGTAGTAGTAGAAACAGTGTGCATCCCAGAGGAATAAAACTTCACAAAACGTCTAAACAAACAACTATTGGTTTGTTGTAAAAAAATAAACCCGACAAATCGAGGCGTAAAGATGTAGCTTTAGACAATTTTATGACGTATTTTTTGACTTGGGAATCATAAACGGAATCCTCTATAAACTAGCTTTCATTTAATACATAACAACACAAGTGTGTCATTTGGGCGTGACCTTTGACCTTGTTTGACTTCCCGGCTGCATATTTATAATCAGCTCTGCAGTAGCTTTCGATTGATATATCACAAGCCATGTTAGTCATTCTAAACATTTAATCGTGATTTTCGAACCTGATCGGAAGTTCTGATTTAAATTTGAAGTGCATATTTGTAATCAGCACTGCAACAGCTTTCGAATGACATATCACAAGCTATATGTGACGCTTATCATATTGGTTTAGCTTATCAGTTGACCTGGTTCCCGTGACCCCAGATAACCCATCTTCGAACTTTGCCTCCGCTTTGACCTAAGCTATCGACTGGTGAAATCAGAATTTCAAAAAGTCAAGCGGTTAGAAAGTTATCGTGTAAACAGCCAGACAGACGACAGACGACGCGATACAAGGTCTTCTTAATATGTACCTAAAGGCACATAATAATTGTATGGAACTATTTAAATCAGTTAATGCATTGCCAACTGCTGAGATTATTTACCTGAATTAAACACCGTTGTACGATATTTTGACAGGCACAAACAAACGGAAGCGGAAAAGTGGAAAATCCATGCAATCAAAAGTTGAATTATTAATTAGGATTATTCAAATGAGTAGCATCCATAAAATATATGTGAAAGCAGTACGGGACAGCACACAATAGTGTGGACATGCTAAATGCTAACACAAAACCACATTGTAGAGATAACGAATGCAACAACATTATTTAGGAACCACGTGATCCACAGCTCTATTTCAACGATAGTGAACTACATGGAAGCAAAGGGTATAAACGCAGAATCTAGACATTTGCAAGTGATCCATTTATTTTTGTAATTTTCCCGTCACGTCGAACTATTGGGACTTTGAATTGATGATAGATTGAAAGCTCATTTTTAATGCAAGGTTCAGTTTAGCACAAAGAACCTCCTTAGGACGTCTCTACATGCTGTCGTATCTATCTGTAATGTATAATAAGAACGGCTTATAAATGCCTTGCTCACTGCGATGTATATTCCAAAGAATCAACACGAGAACTTGTGTGCTCGCATTGCATCAAATGTTATAACGACATAGAAACTCCATTACTCAAGAAAACTTTTTGCAAATCAAGTATCTAAATATTTATAACCCTTGGCCATATCAGCACTGCTGAAAAGCTGAATGCTATTAGCATCATTTGTTCACAAACTGTGAACAGTTTACCAACTCATCAAGTACACACAGACTCGCCCTCTAAATCCAATGTAAACTCTTACTTACTCTTGCACTTTTCATTTCTTGATCATGCTGAAACATTACAATCGCCGTGTAAGTAAAAGGAAGAATCAGGCAAACAATGACGGATGCGTTTGATTTTGTTGTTCATACGAATACCGCATACGTCCTATGTATTATTCTCTTTTACTTTCGCTAAATCTTTCCATGTTTCCAATCATTTTTCCAATTTTGTAAATGTACCTAAAACCACTGACTGAATGATGGCAATTGGCAACCCGAAATTGCGATAGTATCCTTTTTGTATGTAACATTCCCAGACGTACAAATATTTGATAAAAAAGTATACTTTCAGTTCAGTTCGATCCTACATTGTGAATGTTGACCAGACCAGTTGCTCAGTTAGTATCGGATGAACTGCCGCTATCATCATGGTATGTACATGGTTGAAATTCCTGTATGTAGCAGTTAGCGTTACTCTACTGACTGCAATTCCGTTTTTCACTTGACTAGGTTACGGGAATGCGTAATATACTACTACAAACTTCATTTTAGTTGTTTGACAATGTATTACCTGTAAATGTAGTTGCAATTATAATTGCTTTGTGCAATATTTGAAAACAAATAAGCTGTGTTTATGTAAGTTGAGTATGTTCATAGTATCAGCAGTATGGATGTATGTGCTTACATGAATATAGGTATTTGTAGATGACGTAAAGTCAAAGTCTGATTAAATAAATATTTTCCTAAGCCGACTTGGCAGGAAATGACATATTATAAACTGCATAGTAATATGCATGTTTCACCATATCTCATTATACGATAAGCATAGAATATAGGCAATACATGAGTGAATTTGCTGAAGCTTGTCACAAACGTTTCTGCGAGAACCTGGCACAATTCCACCAAAGTGCTTTTTATCCAGTCTTTTATAACTACAAATCCGAAACAGTTTAATAATTTAGCTGACAAGCTAATTAAATTCAGATGACCAACGTCTGTATTTACTGCCACAGTATAGTCAACTTGGATTTCTAGCAACTTCAACCATTTATCCAAACTAATGGCTAAATGGGAATGAAGACGAACTAATTATAAAAATACCATCTTGTCATCATGACCATTGGCTGTTGGTGTTTTGATACTTTAAATCGTGGTGATACTTATATAAGTATTTCGTTTTTGTACGTAATATTTATGAAAACGTAACATTGTTCAAATTTCAATGAAGCAGTAGCGCTGGGTAAATTACTTTTGTTGTTTTTAACCATTGCTTTGTTGTAATTAAAACCGAAAATAATGCTTACCCACGTAATTAGACATCTAATAACCATCGCTTTGAAATAACACGCCAATAGTGTTTCACTGTGCTAATATTACATAGCTAACAATATCCATAACAGTCAACAATACGAAATGGGTAATGTCTACTTACTGAATCACACGGCCGGATGAGAACTTTATTGAGCTGGATAAAATACCGTTGCTGATGTTTGTATAGCGAGCATATCAGATTAAATGCTTCAATCCCACTTTTGGATAAACGCATTTACCACTGCTAACAGTCCTGCTTCTTACCACAACATATACAACACCACCGGGAATTAACAATGTGTCCCCGTATTCATATGATTAACTAACTGGCGAACATAATCCAAGCAAATTACTAAAACCAACAGGATTCCCAGTTCAAACAAATAAAATCTGCGGAAAGTGGCAGCAAAACGGACTATTAAACTTAGCATCACATAGCAAACTGGCTTTGCCGGTAGTTTGGTTTATCTACATATATATCCACTCTCCCACCCAGTTTGCAGAGCACAAGAATTGTTTAAATATAACATAAAAGCAAGTTGACTGGATTGATTGGTTGGGTAAGATAAAGTTCCCACACTCCATAAAACAGGATAGCCTGCTTGAGCACGAATATGGTTGGAGGGAAAGAAATCCTGACAATAGTATGCGGACAGGTACACAATGATGGTGATCTGATGATGATGAGTGAGTAGCAAACAAAATCACATCTTTTCAAAATAACACATGATGACTCTGTGTATGACGATGTATAATGTGTAAAATCGAGTGTGAGTGTAAATAAAGTTGAAATACGACAGACGATACGCATCATCATACAAAGTCAGCAAAGTAAGTATGCATCACTCCATCCATAAACCAGGTAAACACAATTGGGGTTCCACTAATGAAGTGAAATGGAAAGTGGTGGTGGTGTGTGCAGGAAACAGCAACAATAGTGTATTGCCTTTTTCATTAGGTTTTAGCTCTCCAACAAGAACAAGTTGATGATGAGACGAGAAGCGTGATGAATACGACCAAGACGATGTTGATCATCCCAAAGACGATTCTGAGGACGCTAATGATATGTTTCATTGCCTGTGTCTACCTGCATTGATGTATATATATATCTAGTTGGCTCACGTAATGCTCCAAGCGTTCATGCTAACCAACAATAATACTACTCCGATGCTGATTGTAAAGTGTACACTGATGTACCTGCGCCCACTGTACCCTAGTCTGGACGGATTTCCCTCATATCATAATATCATGTATGCTTGAAATCATGACAACATTTTTTCTAAAGCCACAAATGGAGGGCATTTATAGGATTTAACAAATATGTAATCCAAGAACACGAAAATCACCTTTAATATATTCTCCTAAGCAGTCGCTACAATGCGTGAGAAGTTGAATTGTTTTTTACGAAGTATGTGGGTATGTGAACTTGAAAACATAGGAACATGCTATACACCATGTAGCTGAACAAGAACCGTCTCCCATATATATTGACTAATGTTGAGTATAAAAAACCTAAAATATATGGTGCTGACGCCAGGAATATGTGCTCTTATTACAATTTGCGTCTACAATTATGGTTTTACATGTTTTCACCGGGTTTAAGTTGGAATGATATAGTGTATTACATAACTCACAGTCATCTGACTGAGCTACGCCGGCAACCCAACTTGAAAATCGGAATGGAGTATATTTTCACAAGGGAAATTTTGCTGAGTACTCTTCCAACCTAGCATTTTTGTCTCGAGTCTTTGTGGCATAGATACATCTTGAGGATTTTTGCTCCTCGCATTAAATCCAAATGACGACTGCTATCATAAGGAGACGGACATCAGTAAACTGCTAGAAAGCAATTAATACATCTATTCCCTGCATAAGCTAATTGCACATTTTAGGAGATAGGTATACCATCTAAATTGTAGGGGTTGGTGAAAAAATGAACGCAAACTGGATGCCTACGTAAGTTCTTTTTTATTATAGATTTCAAGCTAACGAGAAGAAGAATTACACTAGCTGCTGCTGCTGCTGCAGAGAATGAATTCTCCTCATCAGTTGAGATTACTCACTCAAGCTGAAATGGAACAGAAAGGCGTGAGTTTGCAAGCTTGTATGCAACTTAATGTTATGTTCGTATGTAGCCAAGCAAGTATAGCAAAAGTTGTTACTGCTGCTTCTGTTAGCGTCTGTCGTGGCCTTCCAGTTTGGTCTTCTCACCAATCCCTTCAACATACAAATTATAAGTCGGCTGGTGATGGTATGAAATGAAGTAATGTGCGGCAACACGGCAGCGACAAAATTTCATCATCATTCTCATGATGCGGGCTTGCATCACCACACCATCATCATCACATCACAAATGTCATTCAGCTTTCTTTACGTTTCCATATTAGGGTTATTAAATTATTCGTTATGTTGTTGAAAGTGGGTTTGTTCAATGTGGAAAGAATTTACCTAGAACGCAGCGAAGCGGTTATGGAAAAAGATCTTGCAGTCAGACAGCAGCTCTTTGACAGACTAATTTTGTAAGAGGTTTTAGCAGGAACTGGAAGATCCAATATTAGAAGGTTTCATGGTTTTAGGGACTAACATACTTATAACGTGGTAAAAGCGGAACGGTAAACCGGTAAAAGTCCTCTTTTTCTAAGAGACGAATGTAAAAGTCAAAATGAGATTGATTTGTCAAAAAAGGTACATAAAAATGTATAGTATGTCAGCGTTCCTGTAAAAAGTAGTGATGCATGAATGAAGTCAGTACAAGTCCTACCCACACTGATTTACAGAATAAATCAGCAGTGTCCTTTTAAAGTTTGGAAATTCCAAAGAATTGTGCAGTGTCAAATTGTTTATGTTGAAGTATGAAGGGCTATGATAAACTAAATTGTAGATTACAATGCCCTTGTGCATTACCGTAGTTTCTACCTTAATGACTATGACTCAGAGAACACAGTCACTTTTACTAATTTTAACCAAAGTTTTATAATGACGAACTTGAAATCTAAGACTCAGCGGCATGAATTACTACGAATTTCATTTAGCTTTGAATATATGGGCAAATTCTTAAAAAACTTTTGCATAATCCAAAATCCTAGGAATCAAGGTTAATAAATTAAATTGTATTTTCTGGTAACTGAATTTTGCACAGTCATACAAAGTCAAGTAGGAATACCCCCAATGATTTCCCTATAGATCATTACTCTTATTAGTTCTTGTGCTTTACAATATTGAAACATAGTCCTTAATTTTTACTCCAATCTTCAGAAGCCACTGCTCATTTGTAATTTGTTAATAAATGAATCATTTATAATTACACATAAAAACAAATGGCATCAATGTCATTCCAGAAAACTAACTTAGGTTTCTAATTACGCAAACATAAAATGGTTTTGTGTATTCAAGATTTACTACCTATTTCAAACAAGAATAATATAGTATTGTATTGCTTTATTTACGTGTTAGTTGTGTTCAGCAACATTTTAGCTGGTAGTAGGCAGTATTTCAGTAAATTGAGGACATTTTACTTACATCTAAATCTAATGAGATTATTGTTTCTTTTATTTATATCACAATATGGCATATCTTAAGTTAAGTTGTGACCCTCCTTGCGTAGAAACAGATTTCATTCATTTATTGTATTATGTTTAGGTGATTTTTTCCAACTGATCTTTAGACTGTTTCGGGAGAATCACTCGTGGAAGCATCATTTGCATGACGGGTTGGCCTCAACCAACTTCCAAACATTTTTGATTGTCTATATTTTAACGTGAACTTAATAAGCATCAACTATCTACGTTACGCAGCTTAGTCATAAGTCTTTCGTTGCAATTCTCCTTCCACATTTGTATTTAAAACTCGCTAATTTGTCCATTTCGTGGTAAAATTGTTAAAAAGACTTACTTATCATGTATTATGACTTGTGAAAAAGAACTCCAGCCCAGTGCTCATGCATACATTTGCATAATGTATCTTTTGTCGGATGCGTGCTCGCTAAGCAGTATAACTTGATCAACATGAAACCAACACGGGTGCTCAACAGATGTAAAAAGCATTCGCTGTCTAAAGCCGTTATCATAAGGATGCAGTACATTTTTAGAAGGTTTAAAATCAAATAAATGACATCTGCAGTCACATGTACGCCCACACATATGATATACATGTGTTTTAAAAGATTGGTAGCTCATTCGACTATGTAGCAGTAGCATTGTGAATAACCAAACAACCAAATACCAAAGAAACGTTTAGAAACAAAGAAATTAAACGTGACTGTAATGATGATGAATGATGAAAATGATGACTCCATTTTGTGGTAGTGGAGTAAGTGGTTGCTAAAAATGTTTATCTTCGGTCGGTTACCACAGAATGTAATAAGTATAAAATTAAAAATTTGCTCATACTCGTAATCGTAAAATGTCTTCCAAAAATAAATAGATTATAAGCGACAAAAGAACGAATCCGGTTTAATCTATTCCAGCCCAACCATTTTGTGGAAATAAATTCTGACGCATTTTTGATGATTCATATGTATAGAGGGCACTTTGTAATCATTATTTCACTGCCGTTTAGACAACATGCCACTAGCGGGTATATCAACTCCACCGTTCGCCGTTCGGTTCATGACGATATTTGCAGGTAATAACGTTGCAGTGGTACTCAGTGAGTTAACTATTTTCTGACCGTCAATCCGGACAACCTAAATCTTCGTGAAAAGACAAGAGATTTTGAGAACTGGAACCTGAAAATGTGCTTTTGTATTGTGCATATTGTGCATATTTGCATTAACCTCATCAACATATTGAGAGTATAAAAGACGGCTATTCTTTACCAGGGTTCAATACAGCTTTTTCTAGCAACGAACAAAACGAAGTCTGTCTCTTTAAGATTTACTGGTAGATTGCTGATTACATGATTTAAATTGGAGTGCCAATTCTGAAGGTACTTGTGTTGTCAGATTTGATTTACTTATCATTTGTAGCCAATCTTCCACAGGTTCTTTTAGATCCAAAAGATACAGAGCATTGCGTAAACGTTTGATATGATCACTTCTCGGTAATCAAATTTTTGGCACACTGCTCAAACAAAACTGGCATACCTCATCATATTTGCAAAACTTACGTACGATACGACGTAAAATCAATGTTGTTTACCTTTTTGCGTTCCAGTCCAGCGGTTGGCAATTTACAGGTTACAAAAACAGTAAAGTGAAATTGTTTATGAACTTTAAAAACCAACACACATCAAGAGAACCACATGAACACTGATGTTAAGTTAATGCATGCATTTTTTGCTAATTTAAACTTCTAAGCTCTAAATATAGCCAGTTTCTGAATGGATCTTACAGTCTTCTTTTCATAAACAATTCACAACACACACACACTCTTTAATCCCAGATGCACCATTATACTGCGCTGTTGCTATAAACTTTAACCACATTCCATGAAAATAGTCTTCTTTCAAGACAATGTATTTTTGTTGGACCGTGAGTGCTCAAGACTGGATAGACAAATGAAAGGTGAAACAAGGGTTTCTTTTAATGTAAACTTTAGGAAACCACAACTATGACTCCCATTGTAGTAATATTGGTTTCCGGCAGCTTCAGACAGAAGACACCAACACAACACAATGCTTCAACAGTATCGTATCCTGATATAAGATCGCATATCGCATACCTAGTGTTTGAGTTGTGCTTTGCAGCTATTTAAGAACTACATGTGTTTCTCGTCGTGGTTCACAATAGTTCATAAAAGTCAATTGGCTTCATGCGTGTCAAAGAATCTAAAACTGCTAAGTTTGATGTGTACAACAACACAAACTAGATGTTTTACCGCACTGCACCAATAAATTAGTCGGGTCTCCTAGCAGTAAGTATGGTATGTATATTCAAGGAACTCAGCTTTGTTAAATGTAAGCTGAGGGATAAAATGGACTAAAATAAACGGCAAAACTTCAAGTTGGACAATGACTCTAATGCTTGTGCCGTGTGGTAATATTAATGTGTCAGAAATGCCTCGTCAGAATTACAAAGCTGCCCATATTTATTTTCTTGAGGTACTGCACAACGTTTGGTGCATGAGAATGCGACTGCCACGCTAAATATTTACAAACAATACTAAACCTACTCATTTAAATTGGGATCACTAGTCAGCTTAGCAAAACATACGGAGCTTTGTGTATCAATGATAAAAAACTACCATTTCCCCTGTAGTACACGAGAGATTCTATTTATTTTGCATTTGCACATTGACGTTTCTACGTAGAAATACGGTAGAATACAATACAAAGGAGCGAGTCTCATTTTAATGTATGCATGCACGCACATCTATCGCTGCTAAAAGTTGATGGACAAGGCTGTACAAAAATGTATAACATAGTTCATGTTTCATGTTCCAAGTCCAATGTTTTCTCCCGTTTGATACTCGTGAATATGCTCTGTCTATATACTCCTACCCAACATAATACTCTTGTGCAAACAAACGCTGATTTATACAGAGTCATTCAGT
>JAQGAP010004344.1:0-10635 GCA_034697805.1 Orchesella bifasciata
TAAGGCGGGTTTGCAATGTAAACTTTTAGTAGTTAACGAAACAAGGTTATCTATTAGTGCTTTGCTTATGGACGGGAGAGAATCACAGCCCTTTCCCCATCTCTTACACATACTCAGCCGTTCTATTTGATATAATTTCTTTGGTTGAGAATGGTTTTTCCAGGAGTATGAGATGAAGAATAAAGATATTATGTAAAATGTAGGATCTGATATATGACTTAAAATGCTGGCTCAGACTTGGAATTAGAATCGTAGTAGTAGTAATAATAATACTGGCAAGAGAGAAAGTATTTTCTTTAATAATACCAACATGAAATAAGACTACCATATTATTAGTAAAGCCATGTCCTTTTTACTGTATTTCTCGATTTACAAAATGTTGTGACAAGCCATAAACACACGACGTAGTCATGCATGCATTGCGTATTGCGTAATGTAATAGCTCAGAATAACACTATATATTTTGCTGAATCTACCGGTACCCCAATAACCATAAGCGTTGACTGGAGTCTGTATGCAATGAATGAACTGTATATGCAAGTGACTTGTTATTTGGCAACAAACAAGACAGCATGAAAGCTTCATCGAAAATGTACTCCAGGCATTTCCTTTATATTGAGAGCTTACATATTCATAAAATGAGTTTGACATGTGAATTTTTAAGTTTTGCATAAAAAAATGCCAACTGGATAAGTTTTTCTTTTCTTTTTCGCAGTCAGCAGTTTCCAACATAAATGTTTATGCGAGTACCGAACTCTATCATATTATGCATATATATAGAGGGATTGAGTTATAAGCTAGAAATTATTTTGGCTTCGGTGCTCCTATAAGACTTGTCTAAATGTTTTACAATGCTACGTCAAAAATGTAAAAAACGACCAGCGCTCCTTTTATTTTTGTGTAGGTACGTAAGTATATGATTTGGCGAAAGCTTGAAATTTTCGCCTTTAGATTTTGGGTTCGTGCATCTCAACCGTTTTAACAATTTCAGTGAGAATGCCTCCTCCTATAATGCTTAGTTATTTAATGGTAACACGCTCCTCCATTTTTTTGTCCCTGCTTTTTTTTCTGTGCTTTTCTTGGTCGTATCTTTCACTATGGTTGTTTGCTTCGCCAAATGCGAAATTTTCTGTTCCGTGCAGTTTCATTTTCATTGTAGTGATGTGAAACAAATATTTGTATGTGAATTTTGATACTGATACCATCACCACCATCCATGGTCGTTGAAAAAAATGTACCGGTAAAAAAGTTGTGGAGCACAGGATTCATGGCATTATGCTCTGTTATGGGAAACATCAGCCCTAGTAGGACTTTCACTGAGAAAAAATAGAAGAGAAATAAACCCGGAGAAGATAGTGAGCAGGCTGGTATCATGATATTACTCACTCTACGACTTCTTCCCAGAAGATGTATATACATAAACAGCATGGGCTATGGGCATTCACAAATAGTTTTTTGTGTACATCCAAAAACCCTTAGGAATATACTACATAACATAACGTATTTCACATTTTTTCTTAGCTGGTATAATAACATTGTTATTTGTTTCATCGCATCGGTTCACTCACCCAAACAGCACGGCATTTGTTACACTATGAAATGTGGCTGTTGTTCCCGACATAATATATAGTTTATCTCTTGTTCACGTTCCAAATAGATGTGAATCTTGTGAGAAAAACGAAGGATTCAGAAAAAAGGCACTACAGCGCATTATTATATCGTCTATATTGCCGGTGTATTGTTACTTTGTGAAGATGGCTATATGTCTGTGGCTACAACTGAAAACCGTTATGTTCTTGTTGTCTTTCCTCCAAGGCTTGGAGAAGAGTTGTGCTCAACAGTAGTAGTAGTAGCTCCGTGTTGTATAGCTAGCCGCATTACACAAGTGTTCAGCTGGAGAAAGTGAGAATAAAAGAGAAAAGTTCAAGGCGAAAGGGCTCCTCTTTCTCTCTCACTCGTTCTCTCTCTAGTGTCATTCATTACTCTTTAAAAAGTATGAGTGCGAGAGGAAAAGGGCATTAACAGACAGGCGAAACAAGGAGTAATTTTTTCTCTCTTTTTCCCCTTTTTCATGTAACGACGCACTTGTGCACAGTACACAAGAATGGTACATAATGTGTGCATGTGGTAGTGGATGTTCATCCATTTTTTCTCTATCCTCTCTCCTCTCTGGACTCGTCCTCATGTGTTTAACCGTTGTTTTGAAGTTGTATCCTTTGTCCCGGGTTACTGTTATGCTCCTAGTTATTCACTCGCCCCATGTGCCTTGTGCCTTCTCCTCCTACAGTTTCCCATTCTTCAATATTATCTTCGTAAATATAAACTAGTTTGTATATTTCATCATCAGGAGTAGAGCATCGTGGCCACCAAGCACGATCCTTTGGTGTTGGCTTTGTATTCATCCTAAAACTATGTAATATACATGCATACTACTTACTGCCTCTTCTGGCTTGCATGGCATACACAATTGTAATAATAATGAATAGCTATACATAATACAACACAATGGTACTCTGCCTCCTGTTGTATGCAATCCCTTTTGTTCAAGGGACTTTCTCCGATTTCATTTGTGGATAGAATAACACGACTCTCTGGATGATATGTCATTTGTTGTTCCACATGAGCAACGATGCCATATGATATATGGTTGCATTGCAGGTAGTGTTTCGTTGGACGTGCTGGCTGTCCCATCTCCAATTTGGAAAACAATAAAATCATCATGTTGATCCGTTAGCATGTCCAGCCAACGATTGACCATGTTGGCATCCGTGTGTTTACACAACCGATACAATGTCCCCGAAAAGGATTTCCGGCCTTGTCATGCTAATTTAAATTAGCCGCAGTAACTAGCCGGTATACATACGTATTTAGCCGGTGATCACCTTACATAGGGAAATTAGGGATAGATAAGGGGTTTCCATATGAAAATCATTAATTAAAGGTATGCGGCTATAATATCATATAACAGCAGGATTGAGTGAGATAAATGGGCAGTTGATATGTACATATTTATGTAAGCATTTTGAAGAATGATTTCTCAATGCTGCATGCATTTTTATAGCGTAGTCATATATAATGGATGAAATTTCATCGGTTCATGCAGTAATTTTCTCCCATCACTGGAGAATAACAGTGAAAGTTAGAGTGGTTTCAATCCAACAGCAGCTTATTTATTATCCCGTAGTATCGGTGGTCAGTAATTGAACCGTGACTTGGTGGAATTACTCGGGCGTGTAATATGCATACGAGGGAAATTTGTTACGCTTTTCCTGGAATATCATTTTGTATTATACATATTTACTATAAGGATAATGGATAATGGAGAACGAAGGGACGGTACACTTTCGCTGGTAAACTGGTCTAACTTGTACTCATAGAAAAGTCAGAAATGAGACAGAATTCTATCCGAAAGTCGTTTGCCATCATCGCTTACATCTACATGTATGGGCTAACTAAGATGATTCACAAAAGGAAGTGAGACAGAGAGTGGAGCAAATTTTGGTCCTTCCTCCGAAAGCATCCTTCTGAGTGCAAGTTAGTCAAGTTTGCTCGGTTTGTATGTTAGGCTTTACTACGGGCACACTACTCATTCCTTCTCTTTCCGGTGAAATGGGAAAGATAGATAATCTTGGGATTTATACACATCTGGCGAGCTAGTTACTGCCTCGAACGCTACAACTACCTACTACTACCCCTGCCTTATTACTCATAGATGCTCACCTTTGTGGAATCACTCCTTTCAGAACTACTACTAGGCCTAACTAGGGAATGCTACTTACGACTTTCATGGTTACTACTTGAGGAGAAAGTGGCTGAGAAGAAAGTCAAACTAGTCTATCATCGACTGAAATAGGTAAGCGGCAAGTGGTAATAACGGTAGCAGAAGGAGTAGCGGTAGTGGAGGCTATATATAGTAGTATAGCATTCATATAGTTCAGTCAGCAAACGAGAATCCTTCAGTAAACAGGAGGAGTGAGGAAACTTATTAGAACAACCAGACCACACGACAGAGACATGTTGTGAACAGTAAGCGAACACATACACAAACCCCGTACATTTCTTATGAGCGTGAGTAGTAACCTTACGTTACGTCTTGCGTTCTGTTGAGGTGAAAGCGGAGAGAAAAAGTAGCGATAGAGAAGTCGTGTGTATGCAGGGAAAGGGAAAACGAATAAAAAGTACTCAGTCACTCGCCAATCTCCAAGAGAAGCTCATAGTTCAGTTTAGTTCGGTGCCACACAGACAAGTGCAAGTGTATACGTTTGGAGGTAGCAAGTAAGAATATAATATAAAATGCAATTCAGTCAACGAAAACGGAGCCACAGGGAAGTTTGTCTAGAAAAATACGACGACTTGATATTTTAGTTTGCTGTACGGTACGTGTTCTCTCTTTCAGACAAAAATGAAATCAACTGCTTTTTCTTTTCACTCCTTTCCTTCTTTGGCTTGCATTACTGGTTTTTTCCTTCCTCAATCGTTTCTGATGCTGCTGTCGCATGTCTTGGTTGGCAGGATAGCTGTCGGAGAAGTCAACTTTTGTGTTGTGTTATATATTTAATACATGTTTGCATGTGGCTATTGTATGTACATTTGTACGGAACTTGGTACTTTTTTTTACATTTCTATACAATGTAATTTTATGGCTATTCAGAGCTCTTTCACTTTGTATATATATGGCTGGCAAGAAGTCGACTTTATTCTTGGATTCTTGTGTGTTACTCACTGCGTGTTTATTATATTTTACATACCTACTCACTTTACCTCCATCCTAGCAAAAAGAAGAATGAATGCAAAGGAAAAAATCTTGAAAATGTCGATGAGTAAATCCAATTGAAGGAACAATTAAGTGTAGGAACTCCAAAGGAAAGTTCTCTCTGTATTCCAACGAAAACTGCTTCATGTTCCATCCAACGCACAAGTAGTGGGTGGGTAATCTGAAAAGAAAATAGTGTGGTGGGGTTCTTCTGATTAGGGTTACGAAAATAAAAATGTTTTCATTCCATTCTTCATTGAATCCTGGATAAAAATGAAGCCTTGTAGGTAAGCCCATTGAAACTGATAATCGAGATGGAATAAAAGATTCCTTTTCATACAGCCGTTGGGCTATATTGTCATATAATATTACGGGGGATGGAGGTCTTCTTCTTAACATGAAGATGAAATCATCTTTCGATATCAAGGGAAATGTCATGTCACATAGTCTTGCTAGTTTTTTTTCACTCTTGTCTTCCGACGTGCACTCATAAAGAATCTTGGTCTTTGTGGGGAGAAAATTTCTACACTTTTTTTTCTATCAGATGCATATCTATATGCGGTGACTGTCATTCAAAATATGTGTCATCTAGATAGAAATAACTGTATACAGAGTTGGAAGGGGATTTGCAGCTTGTTACCTACTTGCTGAATGCTCTGTCCAACTGACAAGGCTAAAAAATATTGCTGGAGGGAAAACAGTGACAGCTCGCTCTTTCTGATTACATCCCATCACTATTCCACAAGTAACTGGCAACAGGGTGATGATGATGATGATGATGATTATGATGGTGTAGGTAGCGTATCACTCATATACATAGAGATGGCATAAACTATACAATCTATATAATATTATTACTTTTGTGCGACTCACTCAGCTCCGCAGTTTAAGACCAACTTTCCGTATGGATCTCTACTTTGTTCATATAAAAGCTGTCATCTTGCCACTTCGCCTCCTCATCATTGAGTATAACTTTATTCTGGAAAGAGATAATATCCTGTGGTTCAGCTCATCGCATCTCATCTCATCTGCTCTTGTTAGGAGATCATAGAACTATCTTGCTTCAAGATTGACTTACTTTTGAAGTGAAATCCTGCTACTGCTCCAACGTATTACATTATTTTCCGTCTGTGATACCCTGATACCCATCTCCCCTTCCATTGCATATGTTTTAGCTGGAACGTTTTCTCCTTTTACTTTCTCCCTCTCCTGTCACTTTTGTTTAGATCCACAACCGACATGCATAAAAATTCTCGCTTTTTTCTTTGCGTTCAGTTCTTATTTTGCCTTTTTGTATCAGACATTCGTATTCGCGTAAAAGAACTTGTCTTTGCCCACATTATATAGTACCTAGGACATCATTTGGTGGATGTTTACGTGCATAGTATTAAAAGTATACTATTCTTGGCCAAGTTCTGCCAAGTCGAGTTGCACATTCTTCTTTTTCGGTATAAAAAAAACCTGAACTGCTTGGAGAAAACACTTGCTGGTTACATGCTGTACTTGCCAACAGCCAACCTGGTATTTTTCTCGTAATTTCTTTTTTAATCTTAATCTTCCATCCGCCTTCTTTTGCGCCCAACAAACTTTTTATGTGCATGTGTATCCCAAGAACTCCAGCCAGAAAAGCGAGTCAGCTCATCGTTTTTATCTCTGGATCCTTTTGTCTGTTTTTTGCCAACAGAACGCTTGGAGGCATAAAGGAAACGAAGATATAACCTGAAAAGCGTATGTATGAACGAGGAGCGAGTCACCAGCTCATCTGTCGTTACTTTTTTCGCCGTGAAAAAAAAGAAGTTCATCGGCTATATACAGAAAAAAGAAGCTATGACTATTAGATATTACGATTACTAACTTTGTGATGATACTTAAGTGATGCTAGAAAGTAGAAGGAAGAAAATAAGTGAAACTGAGCAAGTACAAAGATAAAAGCGGTGGTAGAGAGAGAGAAAGAGAAAGCCTCAGCTCTTGCACGTTCCTGTCATCCCCCACTACTCTTCTCACTGTGAAAATATAAAGAGCAAACGGTATGAAGTACAGGAGATGTTGGGAAGTCAGGTTTTTTGAAGAGTTACCAGGAGATCGCCATTCGTGCCAGCAAAAGGAACAAAGAGAAAGAGGAAGATAGAGACGTGAACGCCAGAGAATTCTAGAAAGATAGCGAAGCTCGAGTAAGTAGGATAAGGAGGAGAAAAGGCATTTAAATCGGGTGAAAGTGAACCGAGAAGATTGAAAAAGGGAAGGTAAAATTGAAAACGTTCGTGTCTTTACACTCGTACCAACATTCTCTACGTCTGTCTTCATGTAGCCATCGGACTTCTCATCGTCGTCATTTTGCCTTCACCCTCGAGAAATTGGTCCCGAAGTGGTAATACACTTTGTTATATTAACCCACTGGTGGTGACAGAACCAAGAACAAGGGAAAACTACAAGAAGCTTCAGAGAAGAAGAACATGTACAGTCCAAATATATAGTATATACCCTTTTACAAGACATTATTGCATCTGACGCAGCATGCCGCTATAGCTCATCCACGCCTTGATATACAGAATTCTAACTGTGTTCATTTGGTTTTTTACAGTAATTTCTCCTACAAGGACGTTGACGGAAGTATGAAGGAAATGCTTCCTCCTTCATCTATTTACTGAAGTAAGTGAACCAAATGCGATTTTTTCTAGTTTTCTCTCTGACATTTTATAGATCTCCCATATTTTTTCATTTTGTAATGATATTACACTGTCGAAATTGATATTCCTTGTTGCACAGCGGAATTACACTAACACGACCGTTTAGTGTAGCTAGGAAAATTGTTGTAAATTGTTATTTGAGTCTTTTTCCCTACTACTAAGACTACTGCTTTTCTCCTTCGTGGAGGTTCCTCCACGACCTCCATACACACACGCGTTGCATTGTAGTGCAGCCAACATATTATAGCAGTGCAAACTGGGGGACTGTCCATTACCTTTCTTCCAGCTATATATGAAACTAACTATGAAAATTTTATGATTTTGCAGTTTTTTCTTCAGATCAAATCACGTAAAACATATCAGAGAAAAAACCTGAAAAGGCAGTTTCAGCAGGAGGGATGAGGACGGTGATGTGGTCAAAATGGGCGTCAAACTTCGTTCTTTTGGCTGTAATGGCCATTATCGTACTAATGGTATACTGGCAGCACAAGCTACTCAGTTTAGAAGAGCAGCAAAAGTCTATCGGTAAGTTTGAACCCTTTTTTTTTGTTACTGTACCCATTCAACAACCAACCTCTACATACCCGTTACGTGCCTACATATATACAGTGTATGATTATATATTACATTCATTATATTGGAGGTGGACTTTAGGTGTTCATATTAACACCGCATCACTATTATGAGAAAAACCTCGCTTTGAGTTCTGTTCCCAGAATCAAAAATGAAAGCACATATACATATACATTGCTGACGTGCATTCATGAGAATTCAAAAGTACGATATATGAGAAACGGAAAGAAAGAGCAGTGCTACCGACCGGAATTCACCACTAAATATGCTGGCAACTTTATTGTTAGCCATTAAAGCTCTTTGGCTCGTTGTGCGAAAGCTCATAAAGCTAACAAGAGAAAATACCATTGTGTTTGGCATGGTCAATATCATTTGAGTGTAGAAGGTAGTGTAGGTACTACTATTTTTGGTATATCGTATAACTGCCCATGATATTACATTGTTATAACTGATAGCGCAGCTTGACTTTAGCTACTGTATACGATCATAAAGAACAGTTCAGCAACATTGTATTCTTGTTGAATACATGTTGAAAACGAGTCTCGGTCCCGCTTCATAAAACTTGTTCATCTTAAAGAATTTTATACCCATTTCATCCATCATGTTTTGTTTCTACTTTTTGTGTAACTCAGAATGATATATAAATTGGTGGAGAAAGTTTTGCTGCGCATTGTTATTTTAGACCACATAAAGGAGTAAAAAGTTCTTTTGACAAAGACACAACTACATATATACTAACGAAGTTTGCCTCATTTACGTTTTTGGTGTAGTAACTTGTGTGTAGGGACCCCATGCTGAGTAATAAATTGTCGAGGTGGACGACACAAAAATTTTATAAGTGAGATACGTGCTTCCTCCTTCCGCTCAAGTCACTTGCTTAAGTTCATTAAATTGAAATCATTGCAGAGCTTAGCGATTCTTGCAAACTTTGAAGTTTTATTCTTTTCCATTCTACAACGTGGCGTTAGTCAGTCGACTCAAAAGAATACAAATATTCATTATTGCATGTAACGCAAGATTCCCCATTTTCATCTAAAATACATCACAGGAAAAGTTTATGCTGTTAGCAGATAATAATAAAAATGACAAAATACACTTTGCATTGTTGAGAAAAATAACAACGTGGAAAGTACCTGTCAACGCAACTCTCACGTACATTTAGTTTTAGTAGTACACCGATATATAGCGCACTTTGATGTAGTAGTATGTGCACTTAATTTTCCTGTTCATCTCACACTCCACCTGTAATGTCACATGCTATCATTTTAGTGGATGAACAAGCTTTTCATTTTAGCTGTACAGAAAATTCATTATACAAACATGAATAATCTCTCAAGAGTCAACTTGGCTTAAGGTTTCATCATCCTGGCATATTCGTAGATCATGAACGACAAGTGAAATTGCACATTATGGTTTCTGGCTTCTGGTTAGATTACTAACGATATGCACAGAAAACGTTGTGACATTTCGACAGATATACCCACATAATTTAACGCTCCTCTATACTCCCCACATTTTCTGTTTCCAAAAGACACAACCACAAGAGAAACATTTAGTCGGAGTCGCTAAGCTTTTTGGGGGCTACCTACAGTTTCAGCTTTTCAACATCATGCCCTTTTTTATCGGAAACCAAAACCACGCTAATCCAAGACACTGGATCAGCCTCCAAACTTAATACTTTTGAAAATACAATTTTCATGAGTGTGTGTGATTGCTTTTCGTTTTAAACCCTCAAACTTTCATTTTCTTCTGGGGTTTCCTGCTTCACTTGTAATGCATTTTCCATTTGCATGGGCTTATTCATATTTAAGGCCCCATGAAACTCTATACAGGATAGCTTTAGATGCGACCACGGAAAAGTGCTGGATAACCACGGGTACTACATATATGGTTTTCAACCAGTTTCATGAATGTGCTCGCACAGATTCAAACCCATTTATAAAGCAGCTTTTTCGGAAATATGTACTTTTGATTATACACACTTCACGGTGTGATGAATCCACCGACTTCCATAATATCTTCTTTTTCATGTTTCCCCATAATATGGTATCTGATAGTCTGCCGCTGCCTGAATATAGACTTTGCTTCGTTTGGTGAGCATAAGACCCGTTCTTCGTTCCAGCCCCTAGCGTAAGCTTTATTTTTTTTCGGCTGTTCCAATGGGAGTAATCCCTAGAATTGTGTACATGCGAACCGCCAAAGCGAACGCTTATGAATCATTTTGAAATTCGTTAGAAAATGGAGATTTAGATTTCTTAGATAACTGACGGGAATTAAACTTTGTTATTATAATGGATGGATCATTGAGGGCTATTTGAAAGTATATGTACCATTCACATTCAACCAAACGGCCCTATTGTGGGAAAAACGAGCCCGAACAGTTAGAAGTTAGAAGCTACACAATCCAATTTTATACAAGATTTTAAGCCGGACAACCGTGTTAGCTTAAACGGGCTTTATATTTATTAGATACATGTTTAATGCCTTCTCTAAGCTTATTGTCCAGTCCGAGGCTTATATATTCTCTCTGGTTGCAATGCAAAGGAAGCTGGTCGGCCTGAATACATACATAGTCAATTGTTCAAATTTAGTGCTTTGTAAGAATAATACTTTTTGAACCGT